>VWZE01009149.1:1734084-1778781 GCA_013396675.1 Eubucco bourcierii | reverse complement strand
AAAAAAAAAAAAAGGAATGTTTTTCATTGATGTAACTGAGCACTCCCTTCCAAAATAAATCTAATCTTTGCTGCAGCAGGGAGGCAGTATGTTTGGAGCTGAGTCCTTGGTTTGCACCATTGGCTGTTGAGTCTTCCAGCTGAAGACGAAAGTAAACTACAGCAACCACTCTACTCTATGCAAATTGCATCCTAGATTTACAAGGAAATAGTGGTAGAAGTGAAATAGGTATGAGTATGTTTTTTTTCTCTAAGGAAAAAAAACACGCTTAAATAGGTCCCAAACCACTATGTACACTGCAGCAGTCTTCCCCTTTGCTTTTGGTGGGTGGCATAGTGAGAAGAGCAACACTTCTGGAAATGTCATTCATATTTCAGATGTGTGTGTGTGTGTGTGTGTGTGTATGTGTGTATATTTATTTATTTATTTTCACAGCTGTGGAGTCTAGGAAGATTTATTTGTTATGAAATTTGGGTATAGTAGTCTTAAAAATTACCAGTTCTTTAGCAATGTGCTCTTTAGTTACAAACCAGGAACACAAGAGCCTGGGGAACATGCTTGTGAATTGTGCAGCCTTTGGTGTCTGTGGGATTCCTGAAGAAGGATTATGAACTACCAGAAGCATATAGTTTTATGTTGGAATAAAACAGAGCTCCTCCCCAAATCTGAACAAAATAGCAAAATACTGGTAGGAAGTGGAGTCTAGGATCTCTCTTAAGCCTGGTTCTTTGGAATGTGTTTTACTGGGCAGGTAGCTGTTCCCATGCATGAGCTTTACGCTTCCTGGTCCCTTTATGGCCCTGCTGTTTTCCTGTTGTATTAGCACATTGGTATACTCATTCAATTATTAATCAAGATGAGAATTGTTCTAGGAAAGTTTCGCTGTTTAAAAATTGTTCCTTTTTAAAGAATTTCTACATAATGCTGATATTATAATGATTTTGCTATTTCACAACTTCTTAAGCTGCTAGAAAGTACCTCAGAATTGTGTTCCCAGCTTGGCAAGGTTTGAATGGTAGCACTGCCACACAGGTTTTTGATAGCTAGGTTAAATAAAGTGGCACTGTAAAACAGCTCTCTCCTTCCAAAACAGCAGTGAAAAGTTTGCTGTGCATCCAATGCAGGTTTTTTTTTTTTTTTTGCAAAGCAGTTAATCTTTATAGTATGTTACTTACAAATACGTAAATGTACTCAGAAATAGCCAAGTGTAAATTCAGTGGTGATGAAGTGCAACCATGAACCGTACTTTCTAATGTCTTTCAGTCTCTTTTTCTGCTTTCCCTGGGCAGCAGCAGAGGGTTTTTTCCCAAGTTGGTTTATAAATGGGGAATGTGTAAGGGAAAAATGTTACTTGCACTGCCTCTCTCCTGTGTCTGGTCTCTATTCCAGGCTGTATTGGTGATAAAATATGCTATGAATTTTGAAAATCTACAACCTTGGAGAGG
Source organism: Eubucco bourcierii (assembly GCA_013396675.1). Taxonomy (NCBI): domain Eukaryota; kingdom Metazoa; phylum Chordata; class Aves; order Piciformes; family Ramphastidae; genus Eubucco; species Eubucco bourcierii. The sequence continues at coordinate 1,777,336 of VWZE01009149.1, read as the reverse complement.
TGGCAAATTGCTTTCTGGTTTACCTCCAGTGTTTGTACGTGTCACGTTTGCCTTTCGACCTTCCCTGCACCATTTCTCGTCAGTGCAGTGGCACAGGTGTACTGTCTCAGGCAGGAATGCAGCCATTCCGGGATATCACTAAACCCTTCCTACTTTCCTCCCTTTGCATTCAAAAGCATGAGTTATCTCTGGGTTTTTAGTTCTTGTTTTTTTTAAACCCTGAGAGCTTATATGGTTGATAAACCTTTAAAATACCATCTACAGACTAGGAGGGGGTGGGAAGCACATTTGTGATTTTTATATGTTCATGTTTACTGTAAGCTTTGCTGGCTACAATCCTGTTTGTTAGAATATGAATGAACATACCGTGTTTAATTTTGGCTTGTACATTGTCAGTGCAGCTGAACAGGTAGTAAAGCAGGACTTAAACTGTGTGAATCTGGTCTGTATTTCCGGTGCGCTGTTATCTACAACTCCCAAACCATGTGCCTTAGGGCCAGTTCTATGGCTCTTGAATAATGATGGTTTATGTACCTTATGTTCATCTCTGGTTATCAAAGCCATGGAGTGGTATGCACCTGCAGGTCATGAAGAAGTTTGATGCATCAGTGGTCTGATTTACAGTTGATTAAAATAATTAAAACACAAACTCAAGTATTTGAATGTGCTTTAATCTCTAAGCAGAAAACCATCAGAGAGAGAATGTAGAAGAGAAGCTATGGGTGTACCATCACATCTGAACTAGTATGTTGCTCCTTTTCCTTGCCTGGGAATGGATCCATTCACTTCTGTGGAATGTACACCAATGCTCCATTGTAGTAGCTTCTTCACATCTGATGTTGTTTTATATGACTGCAAAAAGTGTTCTGAGTGGCTACATGACACTGGTAACTCAGGGTACAGGAGGAAAAAAAACCAGAGACTTTGAGAGCATGTAGATTTTTATATCTCTGTTTTCTTTCCTTTGGTGATTTTTGGTCTTTAGGAAAAGGACGAGTGAAGTCTCTTAGCATGGGAGTGCTGCTGAGACTGCCTGAAAATTGACTATGCATTGCCATTTGTGTTCTGTTACTGTGTTTGTCTTTAGATCTTCATTTAATGGGAGTTAGTATTAGTTGAACTTCTAATTTATTCAGTTTCTTTTCTTTGTGTGTTACAGGCACCTCCAGCTAGTTTGACTTTACTTGCTTTCTGTTTTTATCCATTAGGAATCTAATGAACATAATGTTACTTCTGAAGGTTCATGCATCTCATTTTGGGTATCCCCAAAACTGATACCAGTTGAGGAGGGGAGAGGGTTTCTGTCTCTGTCATTTGATAAGCATGCAGACAGTCTAGTGAGAAAGTTTACTTTCATACTGTCAAGACTTATTTTCTTCTTTGTGCAAGTAATTGAGTTAGTCAGCTCTCAACATTGGTGATTTGGACATTAGATTCCAAGCAGGTCTTTGGAAAAAACCATGGGTTTGTTATGCTCAATGGTGTGCATATGTATACGGGATTTGGTTGTGTCAGATGGTGTAGTAGTGCCTTTAAGAGCCATGCAATTAATTAATGAATTTTACTAGCTTTAAATGTCCTGACTAGCGCAACTAGACAGCAATCACTTCACTGTCAGGAAGTGGGGTTCAGTACTAAATGAAACTCTACTGTTAAACACTTAGCTCAGCAAACTGTTGCCATAGTCCTCTACATAGTGCTTTTTCTTTTCAGAAGCCAGGTAGTAAATGCAGGACAGGAAAACATCTCTGCAGAGAGGCTGATAAGAGTTTTGGTTTCCCCTTATGCAGGTTTAGAATGAATAAATTCACAGCAATAATTCTGTCAATATTGACCTGACCATTTGTTTTCATTGCTATATAAATATGGGCTTGGTTTGGAGTCATCGTTATCTTTACTCTGGGTTATTGTCTACACATCTACCAAAATCCTAAAAAAAACAGCTGATAAGATATGGGACATGCTCTTCATTTTTTTTATTAATCTGAGGACATGCCATCAAACTCATTATTACTCATCTCTGGGCTAATTCTATGGAACCAGAGTCTGGAGACTTTTTTTCTTCTGCTGCTGTCACCATTTGTATTTTTTATTGTGTTTTATACCTTTGCTGCTACTTTTTAAAGACCAGTTTCTTTGTAGATTTGAAAACATTTCTCCTCTGTAGCATGTGGTTCAGTTGAATGACTTTGCACAACTTTTGGAAGAATTTTTATGACAGTGCTTGGACCTTTTTTTCACAAAGTTTTTGTATCATTCTATCCACTAAAATACATTTGTACACATGAAATATCATTGTCTACCACAAAATTAACCTTTACAACGTTTTACTAGCCCAATAAAGCTTTTCTAAGTTCAGAATTTGATGTCGGCAAGAGAAATTATGTTACTTTTTCAACTAATTGCTAGATGGAAGATCAGGCTGCTGAGAAAAGAAGAAACCAGAGCTGCTGCCTTGCAGAATTTCCCAGGGCAGCAGAGACAGAAATTTAAGTACCTGGCAGTGAGTGTTAGGATCTTGGTTTAGTCAGACTATGGATACATAAAGCAGTCTCTTTCCCTTGGTACTTCTCTTACATATTCAGTTGGCATTCTCATTTTAATGAACATATTATGGATTTAAGATGAGGAGTGTGGTGCCTGAGTTGAGCGAGTTCATAGGTATCCATGGAACAGCCGAGGAATGTGGCCCTGCCCCATCAGTGGAGAAGGCTCCATCAGACAGGCTTTATGTTTCCCAGTAGCCTGGGATATTTCAGTGCAATCTTGACGGTGTTTTGTCTTCCTACTGTGTGCGGATTGAGTTCCTGTAGATGGGTAATTAAACTTTGAACCAATAAACAGATTTGAGAGATTGGTGCTTTGAAGAACAGGAGATCACAAGAACAATTTCCTGTTGGTTCCTTTGCTTCAGATACAGCTTTATGTGGAGGCTTGACTGTGTTAGTCTAAGCTCCTTCCTGGCATCCACTAGCAATTTGATTGCTGTGTGATGAGCAAATATGACAAATAAACACATTTTCATCCTCTTGTAAACCAGGGTCAGATTCATTAGGGATTTCTACTGAATTGAATGGGGTGATTTGTACTATGATGTTTATGTTTTACCAAGGATTAGAAACTGAAATTTTGTGTCAGTTAGGATTAACTCTTCTAAATTCATAGTTAGGAGAACCCAAACCCTTTCACCATTTTATCTACAGACAAAACTGGCAGCAAATCGGACTAAAAATATTAGACTGCAGTCTTACTTTTTGATACAAATATAGCTACTTTAATCATGCAACTAAAGCTTTATATAGGAAAATGTTGCCTCACAGTCACTTAGCAAGTAGCATTATGTAGATGATTTACCATCCAGAACTCATTACCTCTAATATTACTCTAATGCTGCCATGGTAACAGAGGTGATTCTTTGTATAGATGGTTGAGAACACTTCCAAATATTTATATACATGATCTATATATTTATGTGTATGTACGCATTTACTATCTATATGCACACTCTAGAACAACTCTTAACTGGAGATAGCTGTACTGAAGGGCAGGCTGCTCAGTGTAAATGAGCTATAAATTGTATTTGGATCCAGGTGCAGAATTTTTGTTTACTATAGTCAACTTCGAGGCTATAGCGAAGTTTTGTATTAGTCAATGTCAGGAAGGTCATTCTCCAAATAATAAATAGATCTGTCAGAAGCTTTTTTACCTCCCTTAGAAATACGTTGTAGAAAGAAACGTCTTTATAGATTAACACATGCTCCCTGCTGACTTTGTAAAGGAATTTGAGGCTACACAGTAAATTTTCATTAAGAATTTATAGTTTCCTGGCTCATACTTACTGCACAGAGATAAGAATAATCTCTTTGTTTTAACACAGCTCCATTGGCTTGTATTTTTCCCTCTCTCAGCTTCAGTTGATTTTTTTAAAATGAATCAAAACAAAACAATATCCCCGGAGAGGGCTTGAGACCAGAAGGGTAAAGTTCAGAACTAGAAAATTGTTTTCTTGTATGGGACAACACCTGGCTGACCCTTTGTTGTTTGAATGTGGCCTGGAATTCTTTGTGGCTTGGGTGTAAAACCTGTGCCTACCATTGCCCTCTGGCAATTAGCAAGTCAGCACCCAGCTTGAATTTTTTTTTTTTTTTGTTTCAAAACCTGAGCAAGTGGGTAGTGGTGTCCATGAATGTCCTCTGAGAAGTAAGCAGACAGGCTGCATCAGCAGATGAATGACAATGTTAACAGGCTCAAAGTTGTAGCATATGAAGTGTCTTGTGTTGAGAAAGTGGTTACAGTAGTGCCCACCTGTCATACTGAGCTGGCAATATTTATCTTTCTACTACCTGGTTGAGATAATTGCCTAGTATCTGGGGTGGAATGAGAGCTTTTCATAGCTCAGCTGAGTGGCTTTTGTTTGGTTTTTTTCATGTTTGATTTTTTTTTTTTTCCCTTACTTCTTAACTTAAAGGCAAGTTGTGACCTCCTGGTGCCTGAAGACTTTTCAACCTCTGAGCATTTCTTTGGCTAAGTACCAATTTATGGCAAACAGTAATTAACCTGGAGAGAAACACATATTTGCGTTTCATTGTGTCACAGTAAATGGGTCAAATTATGAAAACTGCAGAGGTGTCATCCATGGCATTTGAAAATATCAGTAGGAAAATATCAGCAGACTTGATTTAAAATTAATATGTTTAAAGGTTGAAGTAAAAAAAAACCAACCTCATTGAACAAAGCAGTGGTTTCTTGGATGATTAAACTTTTTGGAGGCTTTTGAAATAGTTTTAGTCTTCTGAGATGGCAGTCGGCATGCAGATGACAGGTAGGAGTTCTTTAGGTTTTTATTTATTTTGTTACTATGCTATTTCTGTTGCAGTTCCTATGTAATTTTTCAGAGACAGCTCGTGAAGTCTGATCTAACTTTCTTCTATATATGTTAATGGAGGACAAGAATGCTGTTACTTTCCAAGGATCAGAAACTCCCCAAAACTGAATCAGGAAACACGTAAACTCCAGGTCTTTCAGAACCTGTTATTAAGTCTTCAGAGGAACTAACTAAGCTCTGTTTAGCTTTGGGCATAAGATGATTTTCTTAGAAGGCAAAAAAAATTGTCAGTTGCCTTGTAGAAATGTGGTAAAGCATCTCCTTAGCCTTTAAACTGTCAACTGCTTAACAGCTTGAAATCAGGCACAGAATTTGTACGACACAGGACTGATGCCCCTTTCTGTGACTGTGTCTTATGTATCTAATCTATTCTTGGGTTTTGTTCTTTACTTGGAGATCACCTTCGGTGTACAACCAGGGTATCTGTAAATAATGCAATAACAGATATTTAACATGACAGTTCACCTTTTAAACAGAGACAACAAGGAAAAAAATGGTGGTGGGAGGGAAGAAATCAATCTGAATTTCACTTGGTGGTTTTTGCTACCTAAGAACCCTCTCCCAAGCTATTTATAAAATATCAGCTTTGTGCTACACAGCTGAAGTAATTCATGAAACGTTAAAGCCCTGACTAAAACCAACCAGTTATGGTTTTTCCCTTTGGTCCTCAGGGGAAATGGGGATTGAAGGAATTGACAATCAAATGCTGCAAGTTTTCTTCAGGAACACAGTGAAGAATTGCTGTTTTAAATGGAAGGGAATTAAACCGAAACACAAGCTACAGTTCCATTACCCAAGTAAAATGCATGGAATGCAATACTTTGCAAGAACTTCTTCCTTCTTGCCTCCCACTCCATTCTTGAGTCTTGCAGCTCTGCAAAGGTGAGCTCAGAAAAGCTGGGAAGGATGGAAGGAAAAAGCCAGAGCTGGAAACTCTGAAGAAAGACTTTTGAGAGGAGATCATTTTAGTTCTCAAGGCCACACAGCATTAGGAATTTCCATAACAGTAAAAGAATTTACAATGTGCAGCCTATACATAACGAACTCTTGCAGCCTGTAAAACTCTGCATGTTTTTCCAGTGGTGAGCCCACTACATGCCCCTGTGGATATCCTTGCTGTCTTTGGACAGTGCCTGGGATGCTGTGATCCTGGCAGTCCAGTGCTGTGGAAGATCCTGGAGTGCTGTACCCTGGTTGTGTTGGTACACAAATTTGAGAGGTTCCTGTTGTGGGATGCAGTAGGTTAGCAAGGACAGTGTGAAGCTCTGTCTGGTATTTGCATATGCACACACATCACCGTGCTTTGCTGTAATGTGAGCTGCCTTCTGAAGTGGAACAGGCAATAATATGCAAGTTCACTGCTAAATGCAGATTTCTTTCTTTTGTTTTAATATATGGTTACTTTTTTGTACTACACACATTCCCCTGTTACCAAAAAGTAATTAAAAAAAAAAATATAAATTGAGACATCCAAGTAATAATGGTAGACGTAAATTATCCTTTACTGCCATGGTGTTTCCAAGAATGAATTGAAGATAGTAAATATTTGAAGTGAATGAGTTCCTCCCAGTTTGCAGAACTGAAGAAATTACAGACCTGATTTCAAATCTACTGTGTGTTCCTCTACTCTTGGTGGTAGTGGTAATGCCAGCTGCTCAGGAGATCTTATTTCCAGGGCTGCACTCCGAGATGAAGACATTTTCTTCCTTTCACCGAGTGAATCGTTTTCTTCAGTAGTTCCATCAGAGAACCTCTGACTTTCCACAAATGTTATGTAACTACTCTTGCTGTGTTTCAAGAAAGTTTGTTCTTCTTAATTAGCTCTAATAATAGATTTCCAGTTTACCATATGCATTAGATAGGTTGCTAAAAAGGCATTAGATGGTTCTTTCAGGAACCTTCTAATTTGTGGTTGTGTTCCTGATTTCTGCCTCGTTGCTGTGCCTGTCTTTGTCTGCAAAAGGCTTGGCACTTGCCCCATAAGATTTCTTCTGAACCAGAATATGGCAACTACGAGATACACAAGAGATGGTTTTCTGCTGGCTAGGCCTGATTCTTCTACACTTGAGCAAGAATGCCCAAAGTGAATAAGGAAATCTGGCATAGTGTGACCATTTGAGTTAGATTCCTACCTCAGACATTAAAAAATTCAGAACAGAGAAACTTCGACGTGAAAGCTCTGAGTGGAGAGGTGAACATTCTAGGGATAAACCATATAATGGCAACAATGGATAAGTTAATAGAATTTCACTGGAGTATCAAGAGCTTTGTGTCTGGAAGCACAGCTTGTACTTTCTCCTTGCTGCTTCCACTGCTTCGCCTGCAGTATTTGGGGGGAGGGATCCGCCCTAACCCGACACACATAGCCTCTCATCATACGCAAGAAGAAAACAATCCTTCATTAGTACATTTTGGAGGTGATAACATGCTGCAGAGTTATGCATTCATGGCTTTTGTTTGACAGAAATGGGAAATACTAATCACAGATAAATAACTGCTTACCTTTTGATTAAGTAAACCAAAATATTGTCCTTTTAAACACACTGTGTAACGTGGATAGGTCCAGAAGAAAAGCACTAATTAAGCAACTCAAGAAAATACGAAGGTCGGACTATTTGTTGGAGTTTGTACTCTTCAGTTTCCTAAATGAGTTGTAGTGAACTGTAACTCGGTGGGTTCACAACAGAGAAGGTATTCAGGTTTAGTAACATGAAAAGAGTTTTATGAGGTTGAGTATAAGGCAGTGCTTCCAAATTATGCTGGGAAGGCATATATAATTAATTTTGGAGACTGTTCTAAAAAAGAAATTAGTTTGGAATAATATAATGGAATAAGATTGATAGGCAGATATCACCTGTTTTCTTCTAAGTAATACCCTTCTGAAATAGAAGTGTGGTCAGTTGTTTCAGTGATTAAATCTTTGAACTGCTTCAAGGCTCTGAAATTACTTTGTATTATGGAATCAGACAGTCACGCATGGGGTGAAATCCTGCCTGTTCAACCAGCTTCTTTGGATTGCTCACACTGATAGCTTCATTAGCTTTAGTGTTGATAGTAATTTAACTGCAGCGCATGCCAGTCTGAATGATGTTGAAATTCAGGACTCGGCGGTAGAGACTGCCAAGAGCACTCAGTCAGTTTAGAGGCGCAAAAGTGGAGTTGCCATCCCAGAAGATGTTTCAGAAGCTGTAGATGTGGTGCTCCAGGTTATAGTTTAGTGGTGGTTGAGTTATGTTTGGACTCAAAGCTCTGTTCCTATTTTAATTCTTTTATCATTCTGTGATTCTGTGTTTAAGAGCACATTTCACAAGCTGGAAGACACTGGCGTGATTGATGTCTGTTGTAGGTGAATATATGAACACATAAATTGTAATTCAGCGATTACATGAATGTTTGCAAAATGTAATTTTCAATTCGCCAACCTTTGTGGAAGGTTTTCTGATTTGCAGGAGGAGGCATTAGAAACATGTTTCTCTCCAGTAATTTTAAAGAGAGACCATGTCCTTGTCACAACAAACTTTGCTGCAGATATGTGATTTATCCTGTAGTTAGATTAATTAAGAACAAAATAATTGTCAGTTTTCCCATCCTCTAACAAAATTGTCAATGGAACCAAAAGCTGAAAGTCAGTTGTGTCCTGTCGCATTTCCTTCTTGGTACACAGGAGTGCTCAGAAAATCTTGGCCATGTAAAAACAAAATTCCATTTCAGCTTTTGGAATTTAATTAAATGAAGCAAATTGAAAACATTGCCTTGGAATTATCAGACTGTCTGACTTGAATCAAAGTAGTCCTATATGGCATTAAAAGTATGCTGGAAAGAAGAAAGGAGATAAATCTCACTTAAGGAAAATCTGATACCTGATCCTTCCGTTAAATGTACTTAAGTGATGTATTCATCTTGAGCATAGTCTTGCTTCTGATAGTTTTTGTCCTAGGGTTTATTTTTCAGTCTCTAAAGCTATTCCAGATGCTATAAGTGTCAAACAGACAAAGCAGTGATTCCAGTCAACTTGAATTCAGATTATTGATGTAGGGGTCAGTAGCAGCATAAAAATACATTACATATATAATGTGTAAACTGACATATAAAGTCTTTGTGTGGCATTATTTTGGTGGTGGGTAAATATTTGGCATGGTTTGAATTAAAAGCCCATCAATTTTTAAGCTAAGGTAGGAAGAAGTGTTGGTGAATATTAGTTTAAAAAACAGAAGGAAATGCTAGTCAGATCTTGTTGCAGGGATTTGGATCCTAAGAGCCAGTGTGTCTCCTAAAATTTTGTCTTTTCTAACCAGGTTTTCAAATTTATATTCAAGAAAAAGTGAAACATACCTTAGAGGGTGATTGTTAGGCAACTAGGTCTTGACTGTAGTCCAAGCATCATAAGTGCTTAAATCTTTTGTGGAAAGAGTTTCTTCATCGTTGCCTGTGTTCCTTTTCTTGCTAGGTAGGTTAACCAAAGATGGTTTTCTTTCACTTGCCTTTGCTCTAGGATTTCTTACTCAGTTTATCTGTTTTCAGATGTGAGGCAATGAACATTGCGACCCACTGTAATGTTAAAGTCTTTGGACTCCAAAAAGTACAAAACAACTACATTATCTAGAGAAATTTTCTAATACTGACCATTATGAAGTCCTGAGAATCTGTAGGTTATGAATAGGTTTGTACAAGTGGTTTGTGAATTGAAAGCCACTATACACTGGTTGCCCACCTGAGGGTTTATTGATATTGGATGACATGTAAACATTGAAATAAATATATTTTTATGAGTTAAGCAGTCAGTTGTCATGACCATTGCAAAGTACAGCTTATACAGTAATTATCTCTAGCTGTATGCAAAAACTTTTTGAAAACCTAATATAAGTGGTGCAAGTATCTTAACCTTACCACTACTGAGAACTTGGTCTTTTGATTGCATCCTCCACCTCCCTGCCCCTGAAAGTTTCAGTCAGAATAAAACAAATGTCTTTAGTTTTAAACCACAAACCTATAAAACTAGGAGTAGAATGGTTGAAGATCTCCTCTCAATCACACACACTTTTAATAAAGTTAGTGTGTTGTTTCCACATGAGAGAGATGCAGTGCTAGAGGCTGGGGACAGAGTAGCTGGAGAGCAACCAGGCAGAGAGGGACCTGGGGTACTGGTTGGCAGGCGACTGAACATGAGCCAACAGTGTGCCCAGGTGGCCATGGTCAGGCCACACCTTGAGTACTGTGTTCCAGTTCTGGGCCCCTCACTTTAAGAAAGATGTTGAGGTGCTTGAACATGTCCAGAGAAGGGCACTAAGGCTGGTAAGGGGCCTGGAGTACAGCCCTGTGAGGAGAGGCTGAGGGAGCTGGGGGTGTGCAGCCTGGAGAAGAGGAGGCTCAAGGGGGAGACCTCATTGCTCTCTACAACTACCTGAAAGGAGGTTGTAGCCAGATAGGGGTTGGTCTCTCCTCTCAGGTACCCAGGGACAGAAGAAGAGGGCACAGTCTCAAACTGTGCCAGGGCAGGTTTAGGGTGGATGTTAGGAAGAAGTTCTTCACAGAGAGAGTGATTGCCCATTGGAATGGGCTGCCTGGGGAGGTGGTGGAGTCACCATCCCTGGAGCTGTTTAAGACGAAGCTGGATGAGGCACTTAGTGCAACGGTGTAGTTGGTTAGAAGGGTTAGGTGAAATGTTTGATTTGATGATCTTAGAGGTGTTTTCCAACCTGGTTAATTCTGTTAAATCTGTGATTCTGTGACTCATTTGGTGACATAGAATGGTCTCTGTTTTGTTTTCGAAGAGCAAAAACTAAATTCAAAAGAATCACTTCAAGTTACACATTATCACCTGCATTATAATCATAGAATCATAGAATGGTAAGGTTGGAAGGGACCTCAAGGATCATCTAGTTCCAACCCCTTGCCATATACAGGGACACCTCCCACTAGTACAGGTTACTCAAGGCCTCATCCAATCTGGCCTTGAACACATCCAGGGAGGGAGCATCCACAACCTCCCTGGGCAACCTGTTCCAGTGCCTCACCACCCTTACTGTAAAGAACTTCCTCCTAACATCCAGTCTAAATCTCCCCTCTGCCAGTTTAAGCCCATTGCCCCTTGTCCTGTCATTGCAGGACCTTGTAAATAATCCTTCCCCAGCCTTCCTGTAGGCCCCCTTCAGATACTGGAAGGCTACTATCAGGTCCCCTCGAAGCCTTCTCTTCTCCAGGCTGAAGAGCCCCAACTCTCTCAGCCTGTCCTCATAGGAGAGCTGCTGCAGCCCTCTGATCATCTTTGTGGCCCTCCTCTGGACCCGCTCCAACACTTCCATGTCCTTCCTGTGCTGAGGGTTCCAGAACTGCACACAGTACTCCAGGTGGGGTCTGACGAGAGCAGAGTAAAGGGGCAGAATCACCTCCCTTGCTCTGCTGGCCACGCTTCTCTTGATGCAGCCTAGGACTCGGTTGGCTGTCTGGGCTGCATGTGCACACTGCAGGCTCATGTTGAGCTTTTCATCAACCCAGACTCCAAGGTCCCTTTCCTCAGGGCTGCTCTCCAGCCATTCACCACCCAGCCTGTATTTGTGCTTGGGATTGTGCCTACCCAGGTGCAGGACCTTACACTTAGCCTTATTGAATTTCATGAGGTTGGCCTGGGCCCACCTCTCCAGCCTGTCCAGGTCCCTCTGGATGGCATCCCTGCCCTCTAGCAAGTCGACTGTGCCACACAGCTTGGTGTCATCTGCAAACTTGCTGAGGGTGCACTCCATTCCTCTGTCCATGTCACTGACAAAGATGTTAAACAGCACTGGTCCCAGCACTGACCCCTGAGGGACACCACTTGTCACTGGTCTCCAGGTGGACATTGTGCCGTTGATCACCACTCTCTGGGTTCGACCATCCAGCCAATTCCTTATCCAGCGAGTGGTCCATCCATCCAGTCCGTGTTTTTCCAGTTTGGTGACCAGGATGTCATGTGGGACAGAGTCAAATGCCTAATTACGTGCACTGTGTCACTTCTCAAACGAAATGTTTCCATTGGTTTTGTTGTTGTTGTTTTTTTAAATGAAGCATAATTTCTGGAGGCTGAGCCTAACCTTTTCATTTTAATTGAGTTTTAAGGAAGTTTTGAAAAGCACAGTTTTATCATGGTAAGTGCCTGGCTTCCATGAGGAAGGTGCACTTAGACCTCCAGTTTGACTAGACGATCTCCAGATGTCACTTCTAACCCCTACCATTCCATGATTGTGTAAGTCTTAAAATGCAAAGCAGAAAGTTACTTGAATCAATCTAAGGCACTGTACTGGGACTCAGACATCTTTTGTTTATAGAATTGCTGGTGGTCATGGCGGAGAATTTGTTATTGATTGTATCATCATCATTTGCTGTTCTATCAGTCACTTCACAGTAGAGCATCTCTTTGACTTACACTGATTTTAGTTGGAACGTCTAAAGGTTAAATCTGCTTTTGCTTCAAAGCCTTTAATTTTTGTCTTTAACCCTTGGGGGTGGTTAAACACCTAGGTGTAGTTGATTGGGTTGTATGATAGTTGCTTATTTGCAACAGAATGGCAAAACTTTCAAAATCCCTATTAGATCTTGTGTCTTGGACAGATGCCAAAAAATGTCTGTTAAATTCAGTTCAAAGAAGTGTGGAAAATGTTTATTGTGCCCTGGAACTGAAATTTTGCATAAGTAATGGTATACCAAGCCTACTTTTCATACTGTGACTGCAGTTACAATATCAGCTTTAAATAAAACCTTTTGCTAAGTATGTGGTTTTGTACATTTAGCTCAGTTTTGTTCTCCTTCTCCTTGGCTACATGGCAACTCAAGGAGCAGGGGGGGACATTTTAGAAAATGATGAATTATTTCCTGAGTAAAAATGAGATGTTGTTGGAAGTGTAGAGAAAGACAGAGTAAATCTTGTCTGTTTCCAGCATACTGTCAACTGGATTGAGTAATAAATTCTTCAGTCAACAGTAGTCCTACAAGTGCTGGAAACAGAAATGCTAAAGTCTTGCACAGAGAGTAAAGAGCTGAGACTTGTAAGTGAACTGAAAGTACTATGATCCATTAAAATCTGAGTGAAGGAGAGGGCCACAGGTGAGAACAATATCCTCTTGTCATGTCCCCTTTCAGCACAGCATAGTCATTCATCATTCTGCTCCTTGCTGAAACCAGTGTGCTAGAAGCTGTGTTTTCCTTCTAGGCATTTCCCCCCAACCACCACCTCCTTGCAACCCAAAATAGCAATGCAGTTTTTCTTAGGTATTTGCTTCTACTTTTCTTGCTGAATCTTCCATAAATCTTGATCTGTCAGGTCAATTACAAGTCATTACTAAAATAATTCATTATAAGTTTCAGTAAAGTTAATATTGTGAAATTGTGAACAACTGTGTGTTTTTTTTTTTACTTTCTTGAAGTTTTCCTTCTGGCTGGCAAAAGGGTGTGAACGGGCTGCTAGGGTAGGAGGAAGAGCAGTGCTGAAGCTGGGTTGACCAGCTTTTAACTTACCCAGTTACTGGGAGTTTATTTTCTTTGCTAGTGCAGCGCAGATGCTCAGCAAATAAACATGAGTGTACTGTGGGTCTTTATATACTCTTAATTACACCTCTTCTGTTTTTATTCTACTCACGTATGAAATAAACCAAAATCTTTTCCTGACTCTTGTAGAAGGTTCCCTTAAAGCACAATTTGTTGTGATTTTACAACACAAGAGGAGTAGTCCTTCCCGGCCATATTGGCAGAAACTTTCCAAGTGCACAGTTCACTGGTTTGGGTGACCTAATAGGTTAAAAACTCATGACTCTTCTTCAAGACTGTCTTTTAATTAAGCTTTACAGTGTATTCCTACTGACTTCCTCTGCATCAGTGTTACTCCATTTGCTCATTAGTGTGATTTAAAAGCACCTAATTACAGTAGTAGCTAAAGAATTGCATTCAGGTATTTCAGCATTTTTTCAGTCCTCATATGAGTAGTTTACTGACACTGCAACTCACTTGTCTTGTTTATAGCCTTTTTACAAATAAAGTGATAGCAATTTAAGTGTCTTCCTTTCTCTAAAACATAAATGAAAATCAGTAGTGTCATCTACCAAGAATGTAAGTGTACCAGCATTGAAAATGATAGAATGAGAATTAAATTTATTCTTCCCATTTCTGGATGAGAATATAGCACTCTGCTATTGGAGTCAATATACCTTCACATTTAATGAAATGAACACCAAGAAATGAATACACCTGGGAGAACTAAATGTCAATTTCTCAGCTCCCAGAGTCTGCATGGTACAGAATGGCAAACCAGGGCAGAAATTAAACTACTCCATTTTCATCTAATAGACCACAGATAAATTAAAAATATGTCAAGAGTGGAACTGGTAACATTTTTTTTTTCTTGGTGTGGTATTTACTAAGAGTTCACTAATAAATTACTGTGTTTGTGAAAAGAAACATGGGAAATGAGCAAGGACTCCTTTTCTGTGCAGTAGGGAAGACAAATTTGATGTTCCAGAGAAGGTTTTTGTTGATATGGGGAGGAATGTGATGCTTCATAGAGCAGTTGTGAGAAATCTTAGTCATGGGAGAGCTGTTCCTGAAGCTTCCTCACCTGTCTGTTACTGTTTTTCCTCTGTGTGTGTGTGTGTGTGTGTGTGTGTGTGTGTGGACTGACTTCCCACCTGAGAGTTGAGACTGGGACTGTTAAACACATTGGTACCAAATCTGTGTAGTCTTCAGATTTCCTGAGAATAATTTTCTGATGAGATTTTTGAGTTTCAAGATCTGGTTGGAGGGAAATTTGGTGCTGATTACTTGAGGTATAATAAACATCTGCCTGTTCCAGCTTACTCAGTGTTCCCAAAGATGGTGTTGTTAGCTGAATATTGAGTGCTGTTATTGACATGTTTTAAGTGTGTAATTAATCATGATAGTAGATATTACAGTGATTTAAAATACACTGATATTTGGTTTGTGCTCTCCATAATTTTGGTATTGGAGTTTTTTCCAGCATGGAAACTCAGAAGACTTAACTTGGGAAAGCCCAAACCATTACAAACTGTGATTTGGCCAAGTTGGTATCAAAAGTGTAGTATTAAATACACACCTGTAGCACTGTCTTTTGTACTAGTTATTTATTTTGAGGCTTGGAAAGTCTCAAAGCATTGCGAAGCTTTATACATGCAAATACAACAGTGCCTTGGTGTGGTGTAAGGTAGGTTCATAAATCTAAACAAAACCACATCTCACTTGCAGATGTTTCTTCAGGTCATTTTCTATTTATGCGGAAATAACAGTTGCTGTAACAAGGATGTTGTGTGTATCTTGACACTACTGAAAAATCACTTAGGCTTCAGTGCAAATTTTGCAGTTGACAGAGTGAGAGCAAAGGTTTATAAAGTGACTTGTCTCCCAAGTCACTAGAACTGGACTGCACCTGCAACCTCTTGCCCTTGCCATCACCTCAACCTGCCCTGGAATGTTCAGTGCTCTGGCAAGAGTGTTGTGATCTTCACCCCCTCTCACCTCAGCCTTCTAAATCATGATTTACATGAATCACTTAGTTCAGGAGCTCACTAAAACACCAAGGGAACAGGGCAGTGATTTGTATTTTTAAGAAAGATGTTACTCAGTATCTTAAGCTGCAAATTCTCCTTTGAGTTCAAGTATTTAGTGTCATTTCAGGCATGGGCTGAGTGGTTTAAATTCCCCAGTTGGCACTCTTTCTAACACCCTGTCAGGAAATAACAACTGAGGTTCTTCCCACCAAAATCATGCTCCAACAAAGATGGGAAATAAGAAACTAAATAAATAAATACTAGAGGGAAGAAGAGTTAAAGTATTCCAGTGGAAAACCAACAAGGGTATAGCTGCCATGAGCAGAAGCAGAATGTGTTGTAGTGTGTGTGCACGTGAGTTTTTCTCTGTAATGGAGACAGCATGAAGTTCCTGGCTACTTTGTGTGGGACATTGCTGCAGTTTGTTTTCACTGTGGTTTGTTCAGGGCTGTTTTTCAAAACATTGAATTGTAATGTTATAGAACAGAGCACATGTTTTGATACTGCAGCCTTGGTACAAACATGCACAACTTTCCGTTTTAGAGCATCCATCTTTCTACGGTTGATGTTGCAACATGTCTGTGTGGGCAAAAACTCCTTCAGCCCTTGCTGTGTGAAGATGAAGTACAATCTCATCTTGAGAACTGCTCTACATATATATATATTTTTAAATGCAGATAATTTCTTAACAAACTTGAAGTAGTAGTGTTTAACTGGTTGAATTTTATTATTAAATAATACTTAGGGGGTTTCTTTTCATCATAACTGATTAGAAAATCTTACCAGCTTATTAAACCATTGTCTGTATTTCAGTCATTGTGTACCTTCACTGTTTTTACAGAAGTTGAAGTTAAACAATAATTTTTTTATTAGTGTCCAACATTATTTATAGTTCTTTTCTCACACTGTAATCCTAGTGGGAATTTTTTTCTTTGTCTTTCAGTGGTGTATGCAATAGGCACTAAATTAATGAACGCATTGCCTTTTGGTGATAAATAATGATTTAGAAAGTACCTCAAAATTGTTCCTGAAATTAAATTTTAAGAGATTTTCTTCATTTTAGCATGCAATTTTTCATTTTATTGATGAGATATACAGCCCTGTTCTACTTGAAACCCTTAAAAAAATGTGGTCGGCTAACAACAGATGGTGTCATTTAAGTTTTATACTGATTCTACTTAAACTTTTAAATGAAGTCCTTATGCTTTTAAATGTTTAGTTAAGACTTACTGATTGTTAGCAAATTGAGAAAAGTTGGTCACAACTGATTACCTGTTTAGAAACTGAAAGAGGTAATTGTCTCAATTTTTAAAACTTTGTAGTCATTAACATCATTAGCGGATTCCTGTCATCTTCCAAAGGAAACAGTGAAGTTAGTTCATAAGCTGGGAATCTTAGGTAAGCTTGGGCTTTTCCAAAAGGCAGGAAGTGGTAAAACATGCATGTGGTTTTCTTTAGTTAGGAAATTAACTCTGATTCTCCACCAGTGCAGCTGATACAAATGAGAAATCACTAATGTATGTGTTCTGCTGTGACACTGTCAAAACAGATTATTTGAAAGTACAAAAGTGCTATGTTTCTGTCAGCTGTTTCACTCCCTTTACTTAGGTACAGAAGATGTTGTTTGTATAAACTGCCTTTCACATAATTCCCAGGTTTCAGAGTTACTAAAGAACATGTTTCACTGTTTACACTCCCTATTTGCTTGACAACTGCAATAATTTGGTTAGTTCAATTTCCATTTGGATAGCTGTGAAAATGCTTTTGAAAAAAAACCTATCAAAACTAACCCCCTAGAAGTCCTAGCTATAGAATGCAAGGTGAAAAACTGTCTGCAACAAGATGAGTGAATAATCACAGCGGTGATTACCATGTTCCCAAGTGCAGTTCCCAATGTACAGCTGATTATTTTCTCTGGGAGGGTACTGAGAGCAGCTCTTGTGATGAAAGGAAAGAGAAGGCTTCTCGCCGACAGTCTTTTCTGCTCTTCTAAACCTGCATAGTAAGAAAGTTCTGTTGAGCTTTTTTCCCCCTCAGAATTTAGGCATCACAGTGAAGACATTTCTGTTTTCTTTTCTGTGGCAGGCTTAGCAGCGGCAGGACTTTTTCTGTGTTCCCTGTTGCACTTCAGTGGAAAGTCAGCCCATAAAGTGGACTTGAGCAGACCCTAGTTCTCTGTGCAGTGGAAGGAATTATAGAGTGCTCCCATGATAGTTTTTGCTGTCAGGGCTCTGATCTCTGTCAGGGGAAAATGGACAGTACATCTAACAGCTGCAAATTATTTCCAAAGGGATCAGGTGTTCAATCCTTCCCATCATCATGAGTTTGTATTTCAAGTTCTTTCCTAAGTCATAGAACTGTGGATGAATTTAATGGTAGCTTAAAAATTTCCTTGGTCAATGAAACATATCTGTCAGCACAGTTTTGCATACCCCTAAATGTAAAGCTGCTGCCTAGAGGCTTTTTGTCTATAAAATATGTCTGTGTTGTTTTTTGACAATACCAGTTGAGTACTTGTAAGGAATGCTGCTGTCAAGTTTTTTTCCCAGTGTTTCCAGTAGTTTTGCTAGTTTCAGACTTGGATGAAAACCATGTTAGTGACACTCCTGTGTTTACGTTGCATTACTGAGTATGAACCTGTGTGGTTTGCAGTGTTACCTGAGAGGCTTGCAAGTTTTTATGCTACTCAATCAAAGACTTGATAACTGTGAAGAATTTGCACCTATAGTTATAAATGTAAAGTTTGTTTCAGCAAGGTGTAGAAAAAAATATTTTGGGTGGAAGACTGGGGACTGTTGCATTGCCATGGGCACTGTGTGGTTTTGTCATTTAAATGGTGTTTGGTAACAGGAGTGCTCTTGAGCAGCCACCAATATGGTGTGATTATTTGTGCATTAAACTAGGCTCAGCCTCAGAGATGGGAG
The DNA here is from genome assembly GCA_013396675.1 of Eubucco bourcierii. NCBI lineage: Eukaryota > Metazoa > Chordata > Aves > Piciformes > Ramphastidae > Eubucco > Eubucco bourcierii. Next base: position 1,759,001 of record VWZE01009149.1, on the reverse strand, counting down.
CTGAAGGCTATGTTGCTAATGGAGCAGTGATTCCACTTAAGGAGATGCAGATGTGCCATAAGGTGTCTGTGAGGCAGCATGTTCTATGTTATTGTTTAAACAGAATATGATCTCCTTTTGAAATAGCTGAATTACTTGATCAACTTCAGGAAACCAGTGAACTGACAGTAGAAAAAGGGCAGAAAGACTGATTCAATCACTAATAAGGAAAACTTAATAATGAAATTAAACCTTCTATGAATGTGCAAATTAAAAGCAGATGCTCAGGATGAATGAATGCATGCATTAATATTGGTTTTGTTGTCAGAATTTATGTTGATGGGAAATGGAGGAAATGTACCCTTACAGAATTATTTTGTAGGGGTTGTTAACACTTTATATTCTTTCTAGTGCTTTACTGTTTCATGTACTGTAGTATAAATGTGTAAGCTGTTAACAGCAGGATGAACATTCAGCAAACTGAACAACCACCTGCTCCCAGAACTGAATCATTATTTAAATTCCCTCTGCATTTCACAGGTTTAGGGACTCTCAGAGATTAGAATTTACAATGCAAGACATCAGACAACTTTCAATGCAGTGCTCTCACCAGTTCTTGCATGCCATATGTATTCAGTTTGGCTGAAAGTGGGATTTACTATAAAACAAGAAGCCCAAGACAGTGTGTAAAAGGGTTGGGCGTCAAATGGAGCAGAAAATAACAATTCTCCCAAAGTCATCAATGCTGAAGCACTCAAATGCCAAGAGAGATTCCACCCTCTGCTTACTCCGGTGAAGTGTATGTAGGAGCAAGAAATCTATTTAAAGAACTTGAAGTAGTGGTGAAGCTGAGCCCTTCCAACTTTCTTTGTCTCCTAATCTTTGCGGTTCATTTTGGAAAGATCACTGATATCGAGTGCTTGTTACTCTTAAGCAAATACATACTGGATATAAGTAGATTTCCCTTTAAAGAATAATAATTGTACCGAATAAAAACTAATTGTAGGCTGATGGAAAAGTAAGAGAAAACTTCCACTCCTCTGCCAAAAATCTTCCAGTGCTCAGCTGATTTAAAATAATTTTACAAGCATGGTTTTACTAAGGGCAAGTTCTGCCTGAGCAAGCCAGTGGCTTTCTGTAGTAGAATGACTGTGCCAATGGATGAGGGAAGGGCAATGGATGTCATCTGTAGGAACTTCTGCAAGGTCTTTGACATGGTCCCCCAAAACATCGTCCTCTCTAAGCTGGAGAAATATGGGTGGACTGTTCAGTGGGTAATCAGTTTGCTGGATGGTTGCACCTAAGGGGTATTGGTCAGTGGTGTAATGTCCAGGTGGAGACAAGTAATAAGTGGTGTCCCTCAGAGGTCCATAGTGGGACCAGTGCTGTTTGATATTTTCATCAATGATATAGACAGTGACATTGAGTGTACCCTTAGCAAGTTTGCAGATGACGCTAATCCGAGTGGTGCAGTTGATAGGCCAGAGGGACAGGATGTTATCCAGAGGGACCCAGACAAATAGACCCAGGTTAACCTCATGAAGTTCAACAAGGGGAAGTACAAGGCACCTAGGTCAGGACAATCTCCATTATAGAACTAAGGAATTGTAGAGTTGTTTTGGTTGGAAAAGACCTCTTAAGATCATCTAGTCCAACCATCAACTTAACACTACCATGGCTGTTAACCATGTCCTGAAGTTCCATGCCCACATGTTTCTCGAACATCTCCAGGGATGGTGACTCAACCACCTCCCTGGGCATCCTGTTCCAGAACCTGACCACTCTTGCAGCAAAGAAATTTTTCCTAACATCAATGTAAACCTCCCTGGCACAATTTCAGGACATTCCCTCTCATCCTATCATATATCAATACAGGCTAGGGGAGGATGTGGTTGTATCCCTGCAGAAAAGAACTTGGGGTGGATGAGAATCTGGACATGAACCAGATTGCACCTTGTCGTGAAAAACCAGGCAGAGACATGAAAAGGTGATGTGGTGGTTGAGCCGTAGCTAATAAAATAATGATGTGCATGCAAGATTTCTGTGATTATTTAAGCCACACTGAAAACTTTTTTGGTTTTTTTAACCTTCTTTCAGGCCTTTCCATCTTAATAAGAAGAAGGCATCTGATTTTGACTGGATGATGAGTGTATCAGTAATCTGATAGCATCATTTTTCTTTTAGTTCCTTCTTTAAGCACAAAGTGTAATTAATGTGGGTTTGCCCAAGCAGCTTCTACAAGACATTCATGTCTTGGCTCTAAGGTATCCTGATCCTGGTATTGGACCTACCGTGATCGAGGTCAACTTTTGCCGTCAATCCATTTTCCACAGGAAAATCTGCATGTTAAAAGGGACAGAACCCTAATGTATGTTATGTCAGGCTGACTGGACTTGGAGAATATTTAGAGATAACAAAATTGTATCTCTTTGTCACAGGGCAAGCATTTGTCTGATTTACTAATCCATGGGAGAGAAAACAGTGTCTAAGCTAGGACTGGTCAGACCAAAAGCATGTAGAAACTGAATTTGCCACATGCACATCATTCTTTTTTGCTTGCCAGTTCTCCAGTCTGCATTTCCAGCAGTGTCTCTCTCATACCAGGTCTGCCGCAGGCCCAGCACTCCCACTGTCTGTAGGAAAGTCTCTGAATTATGTGTGAGTTGGCAGCTCCATTCTTTGTGTTGTCCCAGGATCCTGGCAAGACCTGAAACCTCAGTGAGTGTGTGGAAGCTGTCCTGTCTTGCAGACATGAAGAAACAGCCCTGTGAGTTCCTGAGAGCACAGAATAGTGATCAGCGACTATCAGTTACAGTAGCATAGTACTATAGTGGTATCATGCAGGCAGATTTTCTCAGTTTTGTTATGTCTTATTTACTGAGAGTTGTTAATTGAGTCTGATCTCTTTCATTTGGGCATTAATCTGCTGAACTGCTTTGTGTGATTTGGTCTGTTTTATTCTGGGCTGCCAGTTATTGCTTCTGTTTAGCTTCAGTTAATGTGGGATAAGGCAAAGATAATTGATAGAAATTTTGTAATCCCAAAAGAAGTAAGGATGGGATTTCATGAGAAGATAGCAAACAAGTCCTGTAATCCTGATGGTGCTTAGCTGTTGATTGATTTATTTTGCTTCTAAAACAGGTAGCTGACATATCAATGCTGAGATAAAAAGAAACTTTTTTTAAAAAGCAATTTAGGGCAATTTTGTGGTTTCTGTAATGCTGCTGCACTGCAAGAATGAAGATTTAAATCCCAGGTGATCCTGCAGTTTGCAGCTCTTCATACTTGAGCTGGTTTCTCATCTGTTTCACAAGAAATAGAAGAGTCACATTTGAGTTTAGTTGCTTTTATTAAGATAGTATTTAGAGGCTTTAATGAAGAATGGAGTATCCTGTGTATTCAATAAAAACGTGATTTGTGTTTGTATCTCAAGGAAGTAAGTGACAAAAACTCCCAAAAATTCTCATTTAAGCTGTACCATCAGCTCCTTCAGAGAGAAGGGTCCTGTTCCTTTCAGCTGTAGACCTCAATCCTGTGTCCATCTTTTTGATGAAAAACACCCTGAGAATGTTAGCTTTTAAAAGTTGCTTAGTTTGAATGAAATGTAGTCATGTGGAACCCCTGAAAAAGCTCTGCCTGGTTAGAGTCATAGCAGCAGTGCTTTGTCTAAGTGGTGTTTGGCAGCACGCTCACCTCATAGTGAGCCAGCCCTCCTAATGCTGTTCCAGGAAATCTCCCATTCAGGTATGCTTTTGCTTGGATACTGCCCTTCTGCAGGTTTATAGCCTTTTGTGTGTGTGAAATGACTTCGAATAACTTTGCTAAGTTTTAACTAAATGTTTAACCTACTTGACAATAGTGACTGCTCATAGTGGATGGATTCACTTAATAAGAGACATAGCTCATCTAAACATGTGCTTTCCAAGCATTTGTGGGATTGTTTTTGAGAGCAGGGATTCCTCAATTAACTGCTTTTGTTTGATTCCTTATGTCAGTAATGGGCTGGGTTCCTCCAGAATGAAACCTCAATGCAATTATAGGCTAGAGGTGTAAATGCCCCTTTGCCTTGGGAGAAATGGGCTTCATGCTTCAATTAGAGACATTTAACAGTTCCCAAGGTAGTTTAAACATTTGCAGCCAGTAATGACAGCTAATTCTCACTCTTCCAACCAGAAGGAGGCATGGTACTGCTTACCCTGTAAGTCTCTTCACATCTCTCCAGGTGGTCAAGTCTCATACTGCTGACCTAAGCTGTCTCGGTGGTGTTAACCCAATATATACACAGCTAAGCTGGACTTTGTTGGAACTAGCCTGTCATCTTTGTGCGTGGAATAGTCATAGTCAAACCTGCTGTAATAATAAAAAGTTTTGTATGAATCCTTTCCAGTTGGAAACCAGCTATAGAAATACTTCTTTGGTTTAGATATAAAACTGGAGTTAGGATACAGCTAACATCAACATGAATATGCTGTCGCAATGTGACGTGCTTTGATAGGAACCATTTGTGATGGTGGAACAAAATTCCATACCATTTCTCTAAGTTGATAAATACCCATTAAGTTCAAATAGCTCTTCTAGAATGGCAATAGGCTTGTTGGTTGGTTGGTTGGTTGGTTTTGGGGTTTTTGTTTGGTTTTTTGTTTGTTTTATTTTTAAATCTCAACATATCAAAATAATACAGAAAAGTATCCTATATTCATGACATAGACATCTTATGTGTCTTTTTTGGTTCATTCATGTCCGCTTTCAATAATGTATTGCAAGCTGAAGACTAAAATGCCAGAACATTCCCTTAATCTTGATTTGTTTTAAAAGAGATGTTCATTGCTTCAAAAGTTAGCTGAAATTCAGATTATGTCTCCAGTTTGTTATTTCTGAAGCTATTACATTTGGCGGTGTATCACACTGAACTTGTATGCACTGCTGTGCTGTGTCAGGCTGCTGCCTTGCTGTCTTCTCTGTTTCTAGTTGAACTAGTTGAACTTGTATTGTATGAAACTATTAATGTACAACTGCTGAAATTTTTTTGTTTGCTTTATTTTTTGTTTTTTGTTAACTTGATGTTTGAAATGGATCTTAGACTTCACTGGAGATGTAACCCAGAATCACATAGATATTCTCAACTTTCTCAGTTTGTATTAAGTTGGCTTAACATGTATTTGCAGTGGCTGCCCTTTGGAAGCAAGCAAGCATCAGTCAGTGTACCAGTATTAATCAGAAAATAACATGGACAGACAGGAGACTTGTGCTTGAGTACATCACTATGTAAATGGAAATTCAGTGAGTTCTGCAACTTGAAAATGCATGTGTGGCCACCAGTGAGCACTTGGGCTGACATGTTTTCAAGTGAAGGCATTTGATGCTTTTGCCAGCGTCAAGAGTACCATTCTTATCCCACATCTGCTGTAAGGATTTCGGCATGCTTACTGCAGAGTGTGTTTGATTGTCATGCTTTGCTTTGCCTGTCCCTGAGATAGAGAAAGGCTGTGGGATATAGTGTATTGCTGTGCATGTGGTCCTGAAGGCTTTAAGTTAGGCAAATACAAGACAGTAACACTGATTTCTATAGGAGGAAATTATAATAATTTTCTTCCTCTTTTCACCCGAAGGAATATTAACAATGTCAGCCCAGCTACTTCAGCTTACTAGATCACTCCTGTTAGTTGGCAAACATTGTTACTTAAGTAGAAAGATGGAATAAGGAGCATGAATGTCAAGACTCTTTCATACGAATTTTGTCTGGAAGTAGATTATTTGCTGAAGTCAACATATTTTCATTTATACTTCATTTAACCAGGCAAAAAGTCATACCAGCTATGCCAGTACTCTAAAAATAATCGTAAGAAATGTCCAGGTATCTGTTTCATTTACTTTAAGACCATAGTGAAACGCTGAAATCCAGTTAGCATTGTTGTGTTTATACCTTGTACATTCGGTGCTATTATATAGCCTGTATAGACAAGCCTTTTGACATCTGAGTAGTCCCTTGGCAAGTGATGATTCTGTCTGTAGTTAAGGTAGTTGATGTAGAAATGAGAATAAAATGAAGCTAGGTGCCCAGAGAAATGCAGTGCCATCATGTCTGGTTTGCATTCAGGTGTTACTGGTATGTGGACAGACTTTTTTGGTAAGCTATCTGTTACGTACAGCATTTGTTTTGAAGATGATAAACTTTAACAGTTGGGTGTGGTCAATTTAGTGTTTTTGTCTACAAAGAAACAAAGTCAAGAGACAATATGGACTTTGGCTAGATCATGTAGTGGGTTATTCTGCCCAGAGCACTCAGACACTTAACATCAGGCCAGACACAAGGTAACACAGGTCTGGAAACCCTTTTCTGGGGGACAACCCACTCTCATTGGGTGTTGGCCTAGTGTGGGCTCTGCCCTACTTTGTGTTCATATTCTTACTGATGATAGAACCATATTCAGAAGAATACATTGGCACTAAGTAAATATTATGATGTAAAAAAAAAACTCCACACCAGATCTACTGCTTTGGATAAAGTGATGAGGGAAGTTTACTTCCTAAGGCAACCTGTGAGAGCCTTGAACGGTTCAATATTTGGCTGGAATGCCTTTTCACATGCACTGGGTTTATCTCCTCTAAGGCTGCTACCCTGGTACAGAGCTTGAGAAAAACATTGATACATAACCTCAGTGCAGTGGGAAATTATGCTCTTAGAGTTCTCCAAGTGCGATGACATCAGTAATCTGTAATTAAAGCAAGGTTTCATCACAATGTGCACCTGGCTTTGAGCCAAGGAGCTTGAATATGCATTTGCAGGCTGAATGTTTCTCCTTCCTTTGATATCCAGGTGAGCTTATGCTGCATGGAATGACACTGTCATCTGCAACAACAGGGCTGACCTGCTCCATGATGGGGTCTGCCTTTTAGCACTGGCAGACAATGTAAACTTAGAAGGCAAAGCTGCAGTTTTGCAGGAGAAATCATTGGGTTTTGTTCACCTAAGAACTCTTTTAGCAACTTGGAGCTCTGCAAAAGAGGTTTATTTGCAGAGGAGATGACCAACTGATACTGACAGTAAAGAATGCCCTTATATCCTTTCCTTTTTGTTACACTTTCTAATGACCAGGGAGTCTGACAGAAAACCTCCCACCTTGAAATGCTTAACCAGATTTCATAAACTCTTTGTGTGGATCCCAGGAGGAAGAAACCTGTGATCTTAGCCTGAGCATTTAATTGGCTAGACTACGTTAAGTTTAATGGGAAGGATGATGGTACGTACATGGTTACAGATTTTATATGAATATGATTCAGTGCCTTTGTAATAACAAATAAAATACCCTGATCCTCCTTGGAGATATTTGCTGTAGTTCAGAGCATGAAGATGTTGCAATAAAGCATCTGGTATTCATTTAATTCCCCAAAGGAGTAGAGGAGAGATAAAAAAGCCTTTAGCCAAAGGTTACTTGGGTCAGTTTTGGATTGTTTATAAGGCTAAGAAAAAATATTCTTCTGAAGTTCCAATTTGGTGGTATTTCATATTCTAGAATAAATGAAGATATATTTTTCTTACATGTGCATTCTTTGTTTTACTATTGTATTGAGACAGATTTCCCAATGTCATACCCATGTGCTAGTATCAGGCCATGTCTTGAGGAAGGGTGACTAATGCCGCTACGGACAGGATTCCAGCTTTTCTGCAGGAATTTTTGGTGAAATCCGTACAAGAGGCTTTTGCATGTAGGACATAACACTTAGATCAGCCCTGTTCCTACACCCCATGTATCAGACATTGCAAATCTTAGCCCTGCTGATGAAGGTAGTGTGTCATGTTGCAGAGTGGGAAGAAGAAAGCATGGTGCTGCTAGACTGTCCATTCAAGAAAAAAAGAAATACTTAGGATGTGACTATTCTGATGGATGTCCCCAGCAATTTCTCATCTGAAGAGCAGGAAAAGGAATTCAATCCCAGAGATTTGTGTCTTGTGACTTTATCAATTTTGAAGCTGTTCACTGAATTTCAGCCTCAGGTGTACAGTGCAGTTGCAGTGAGCATAATTAAAATTATCTGTGTTAGGACTTCAAGACCTTAGCTTCTTTTTTTTTTAATTCTGTGTAAAAATTTGATCAAGGATTTCCTATAAGCTGTTCTGGGAGCCTAATTTCTCATTTTACTGCTTTGATCAGTTTAACATTGATTTAATTTGTAATGGCTCTTTCCTTTTTCTAGATTGCAAGCTAAATGTTGCCAAATTACCTTTATTCATGTGTTAAATTGGAATTTTAGAGATGCCTTGCATTCCTTCACAGGGAAGGTTTGTCACATGCCACTGTAAGTTGTTAACAGATAGCTTATTTTAAGAACTGATGGGCCTGTCGCCCTGCCCTGCCTGATTATCCCTGTGCCACTCCAACTGCTGTGTATTGATTCCAATTAACGTGACTGACATCCACCACTGAGGGTGAAGTTAATCAGCTAGAGGATCTCCTGTTGTGAATTCATTTCCTCCTCTAAACTTGTCTTGTTCAGCTGAGCATTTAAAGAGACAAAAGCAGACACTGGGCAGGCATGTCCAGTCTGTGCAACATGGTTAAACCTCGGAAACTACAATAGCTTTTTGAAAGCTACTCTGGCCTAGTAAAGTTGCTACACTTTAAAAGGTCAAATAAACTACCTTTTCCTTCTGCCTTGATTATTGAATGGGAGAGGTCATCAGACTTGCCCACATTTCAGCAAATGTGTTTTTCAGCCCAATAATAACTCAGATGAAGCAGTGGGAGTTTTTGTCAGTGGTGGTGGCATCAATTTTGTATGCTTTTGATGTGAAACATGAATGTCTTAGAAAACTATTTTTGGGGTAGCAGCAACACAGAGGTTCCTGAAGTAGAGACTTTCCTAAGTCATTGATACGTAGGATGAACAAAATCAGTTAAGTTGGTGACTGTAGTTGAAATGACTGAATATCCTCCTGGGTATGAAACAGTTACACCTGGCAGCAGAACATTTTCAGCACACGGTCAGGTTGTCTGAAACAGCCATCCCTAGTTAGATCACTGAGTCTGGGCCTAGCTTAGCTATGAAAATTAGCAGCCATGGGCTAAAATGTTTGTCTAGGTTAGCTTAAGATAGAAATTAAAAAAGGAATGAGAAACTGGATATAATAATAGTGAATTGATGACTATCTTGATTTCCCATGCCAATTTAGCAATTTGTAGCCGTTCGAATGTGAGCTACCATCTGGTTTCATAGATCTTTATCGCGTACTCAGTTACCATGGCTGGTCCAGTTCCTTACTGAAAGTTTGTAATTGTGACAAGCAGCAAATAAAGAAAAAACACCACTGAGTTCACAGATAAGACTGATACTCCCCTCTGGATGTAAAAATGCTGGGTTTTAATAATTTCCTAGTTAAACACTTAAGGAGCCCAGCTCCTTGTAAAAACTACAGATCTGTGCTGTTTGTTTTTCTAATTGCATGGCTCCAGTGGAGCCCTGTAGGGTTGACGCTCACTGCTCTAGGACCTGATCTGTCAATGAAAATGCTGTTTTCAAGTGGGGTTTTTTTTCTGTTTACTTCATCTTTCTCAAGCAGTTTCATAAATCTTGATCCAAGTGACATTATGTGAAAATAAATCTAGATGGTACTAACAGGCTAGTTACCATTGCTGTGGTACTATGCATTTCTGTTTGCTGTTTCTGCAGTTTTTCTTGTTTTCTCATCACATGACAATATCTGTAACAGCACCAAGTACAGTAATTTTACTTGACTTGGTTTTCCTTTTTTACCATCGTTACTATTACAGCAGGTGTACAGTAAAGTATTGTGCAAGTATCATGAGGCCCACATTACACGATCTGTCTCCAAACTGAGTATTACAAATGAGTTCCTCTGCTCTGTCTCTGTTTCCCACAATCTTATATAAATTATAGAAGATTTATTATCCACAAGCCTACTTGTCTCTAACTTCTGTGTGAAAACTCCTTGCTGCAGAAGATAGACTGTAGAATGGCCTCTTGTGTTTCAAGAGCTGATAAAATTAGAGTGTTTTACTTATTCTGACCAAGTACAGTCTTGCGTAAATTTTAAACTTTGTTATTCCCAAATGAAAACTGAAGTTAAATTGAACAAAGGCATCATTTATCTTGAAACCGGATTTACGACTCACCTTAAATGGTTGTCAGAATCCTAAAAACACAGAATTGTTTCATTTGGAGAAGACCTCTGAGATCATTGAGTCCAACCATCAACTTAACCCCATCATGCCGTTAAACCGTGTCATGTCCACATGGCTTTTGAGCACCTTTCCGGATCTGGTGACTCCACCACTTCCCTAGACAGTCTGTCCCGTTGCCTGATGCTTTGATGTGAATTTGGTAAAAGATTTCACTCTTCCTGGATGTAAAACTCAATACTTGAGGATTCACAACCAGTTCTGCAGAAAATACCACTGGCACTTTGGCTGCAGTTGTTGCTCTTAGCCACTGAGCAGCGAAGGCGTGGACCTTGGGATGTTCAGGCACTCTGTGTATTTAACTGAACACCTTTAGAGTCTGGCTATTTACTTCAGTGTCTAGCTTATGCCATGGTATTTCAGGACGGAAGGTACAGCACTGTGTGTAGTAGCTTACCCAAGCAATGTGTTACATAGTAGTAGCAAATTGAGGATGGGGAGTTAGTATTTAATTTTTCCTTTCCTTGTTATTTTTGGAGCATGACTGCAATTATTATGGCTAGCAAACTTTGATAACAGATGTTAAAATAAAGGCAGCCTTTCTTGGAGCTCCCCAGTTCAGAGAAACAGAAGAAACAGGCTGGTAGTGTTTGGAGAAGGAATTTCTGTTTAGTATCAACTTAGGAGAAAATGTCATGTTAAATGAGTAAGAAAGACATAGAATTGTTGGAGTGAGTCCAGAGTAGTGCCACAAAGATGATCCAGGAACATCCTTGCTCTGAGAGTAGGCTGAAGGATCTGGGATTGTTCAACCTAGAGAAGAGAATAGTTTGAAGCTGAGGGAGAGTTGGGTTAGACTGGATATTAGGAAAAAATTCATCAGTATGAAGGTGGTGGGACTCAGGAATAGGCTGCTCAGGGAGGTTGTGGATACCTCTTCCCTGGGGACATTCAGGGCCAGGTTGGATGAGGCCTTCGTGCCCATGGTGGGGGAGTTGGAGTACACGGCCCTGAGGTTCCTTCCAACCTAGGCTGTTCTATGATTCTATGATAGTAACACACTTGTCATTTCCAGTTTACCTCTGCATGCTTATTTGAGGGCCTTTGTTGCAGTAAAAATCACACTGTGACAAAAATTCCTGATCTCCTGTCACTGCATTCTTATCATTTCACTTGTAGCTAATTGTTAGGAAATTGAATCACCAAAGTAAACAGGTTTGTGCACATATCTCCCAAGTAGTAAGCTTATATTTATCAAACTGGAGTTGCCACTATGGGTATGTATCTGTTCCATTTTAAAACTAAGCATTGCTGTCTGTATTGTATTGGAAATGTTACCTTAATGGTTACTCCCTGTTCAGTAGCATTTATAGCAGGACTTGTCACAGCAAAGACTTGTTGTTCAGTTGTAGAAATGTCAATGTTCCTGATATAGAAGGAGAAAGAGTGCTGTTTTTTTAATGATGATTATTTCAAGCAGCTGGTTGTTTTTCTTATCTGCTTGATTTTGGCTTGCTATCAGCAGGTATAATAAATGATCTAATGTCGAAACAGTGAGAAATGGTACCCTGTTTACTGACTTAGATACTACAAGCACAGCTTCCCTAACCAAAAGGAGGAGTATTTTCCTGTGTTTTGATGAATGGGTTCAGATTTCTGCTGGTTTCCCATAGTTACTGGGAAGTGATAGCACAGTTAGTGGGTCTTCTGTTATTTATAGCTCCAAAACCTCATCATAAAGATTTATATCAGAGTAGTTCACAAACAGCATATTCTCAGAATTACGTCTTTTAAGCAGAGGCAAATACATGGGGTAGAATGTTAAAGAAGATGGGCAGAGCATTGCTGAGTGCCTTAGTTGCTGGACGTGCTGTTAACAGAGGAGGAAAAAACTAGAGAGACAGAAATTGTGTTGAGTGATGTGTTTTGGGTTTTTGGGTTTGTTTTTTTTTTTTTTTTCTTCAAATGGAGTAAAGAAACATGGTTTATACTGCAAGGCAGTATGGCCTTGTAAAGTTGTGTTTCTTGATCATGTAGATTACATGTAAGGAGAATTCATAGGCCAAATGTCTATGCTAATCTATGGTCTAGTTGATGCGGGGGCAGGGTAGAGTAAGATAAGATAATTTCCTTTTGTACTTCCTCTATTTCTTCTTCCACTTAAGTATAACTGTTTGAATTTGACTCTTTGTTTTGGTTTTTTTTTCACCTCTTAACAGCAGACCATGAGAGGTGAGGAGTAGAAAGAACTATGATACTGAACAGCAAAGTTCTTACGCCTGAATTTCTATATGCTTTTTGAGAAGCAGCAGAGTAATTGACTTCAGCCCTTAATTCTCATTCTTACAGCAGCATCCTGCAGAATGTGGCATATATAGCATAGACTTCCTTCCACTGATGTTGAGTAAGGGTAGAAGTGAGTTTTTCACTTCCAGACCTACCTTTGTTTGGTATTAGCTTTCTGAAGCTGATCTGAAATGGTTGCAGAGTGTATTTTGATTAAAACTGTTGGGTGTATCCTAATTTGTGTGCTTCAGGTTGAAGTTTTAGGCTTAGAATGGATACTAAGTGGATTCTGATGGTTCATATCAAATGTTTAAGGAACTATGAACTTCATTACAGTTAATTTTTAGTATTACCAGTCCTGCCATTTTCTGTCTTTAGGAAGCTTTGTGGTCTTCTGAAATCTGTATTTAGCCAAAAATAAACCACAAATACCTACAATAACTGTAAGCACTGCTATTCTACCACTGTTGCAGATTTAGCAGCTAGGCACTGTGCTTGATAAAGACTTTTTTTAGATTATGTGTCTTTGATAACTTCTAATGCAGCGAGTCAACCCTTTGGAATAGCTTGATCTTTTAAGCAATCATTTTAATAATGTAGCTGAGAACTTTTTTGTTATGTAGAGCAGTTCTTCCTAGCCTCAGCTTTGACGATTAAATTCATTTTTCATGAATTCATAGTGCTTCAGGCTCCTGTGAAACCTTGCTTAGCTTCTGAGGATTTTTTTTTTCTTAATGTGTGATGTGAATTGTGTAAAGCCTTTCCATAATCAGAAAGGTAATTTAGGCCTTTTCTGACCCCCTTTTTTCCCCCCTTCCTCTGAAGAAGGAACTTTCAATAGAGTTGGAAATTCTCCAAAGGCTCTTATACAACTGGTACATTCTGCTTTAACATAATGCAATCTTTCCACATTTCTGTTTTTCCTTAATTAACGGGAGGGTGGAAGGAGTGTTAGATTCAGTTTCACAGAAGGATTTTATGCAACCACACAAGACACTGTGAAGAGAAGAAACTTTGTAGGCAATAGTATTTTTGAAAAGTCGTCTGCTTTCTAGCACAGTAGTTTGCTCCTGCTTCACATGACACACTTTTGCTGGAAACACTTATGATTTAGTGATCTTGCNGGGGGGGTTGGAATGCTCCCATCTCTGTTCCTGAATATAAGTTGGGCTGTAGGGTTTCCTGACTACAGCTTTGAGTAGGTGCTTGTATAAGGAGAAAACTTCTAGCCTGTCAATTGTACCCCCTTTAGCAGGTATCTGCAGAGGTGAAAACATTTCTGCAAGGCATCCAGTTTGTGAGGTTTGTAAGCATTGGGAAAGAGATTGACATCTTTAACAAACTAGTGTGATAGGGGAGCAGTGAGTGGGATGGAATTCAAGACTGGATGGGTGGAATTTAAGTTACCTGAGTTTTAGAGGAGTAAGTAGTTCATAGAACTTAACTGGTGAGTAGGAAAGTGTATGCTAGTTTTTGTGTTCTTCATAGAACATACTGCAACCAGTTATAAAATAAATGTTATCTAGATTGCGACTAACATCTTTCCCTGCAGAACAGAAGACGCTAAGTTGAAAAACTTGGTTTTGCTGGATGTATTTCTTCTGTGTCTGTAAGAGATACTTGTTCCACATAAAACTCTCCCTGAGCATTTCTCCTCCTCCGCTCTACCCCACAACTACCCACATCCTCTCAAGGAGTCAAGATTCTGCCCCTCTACTCTCCTTCAGTGAAAATGTTGAGATACAGAACTGAAAGCAACAGTTGAAGCACCATATGGTTCAGAGGGACCTCACCAGCCTAGAGAAACAGGCAAACATGTTTATGAAGGTCAACAACGTGCTGCGCCTGGGGAGGAATACCCCCTTGCGCCACTACATGCTGGAGGCTGGCCAGCTGGAGAGCAGCTTTGCAAGAAAGAGCCTGAGGGTCCTGGTGGACAATGTGACAGTAAGCCAGCAGCATGCCCAAAGGCAACCAAGAGCATCCCGGGTGGCATTAGTAGAGCATCACCAGCAAGCTGATGCACATGAGCCTTACATTGTCTTGAGTCAAGATGGTACACATTTAGAGGCCATGTCCAGTGCTGAGGTCCCCAGGACAAAAGAAACCTGAATTTACTGAAGTAAGTTCAGCAAAGAGACACAATATTGATTGAAGAACCGGCTTTGAGTGCGTTACACGTGGGGAGAGGTTGAGAGAGATGGCACTGTCATGTGTGGTGTACAGAAGGCTCAAGGGATCTTACCAGTGTTTATAAATCTGTGATGGTGGGGATGAAGGAAGACAGATACAGATTCTTCTCAGTGGTGCTGAATGACAGGACAAGAGACTAAGGGCAGAAATTGAAACACAAAGAAATCTGTTTAAATATGGAAGAAAGATGTTTTTACCTACAAGGGTTGTAGAAAACTGGAACTGTCTGCCCAGTGAGATGATGGAGAGCACCTGGACAGTAGTCAAAACTTGACTACAGAGTCTGAGCAACATACTACAGCTGCCGTTACTTGAACAGGGTGTTGGACTACATCTGCATGGCTCCATTCCAATGTCACCAATCCTGTTACTCCATGGAAATTGCAGGGATGGAGCATGTGGCAGGCACGACTGCTCAAAGAAACTCTTCAAAGCTGAGAATGTGCAGATGTTTGGGAGATTTTGAGAAGGGATTTCATTTTTTTTCTGGACACACAGAGACAGCAGAGACACTTTGCACTTGGGTACCCTTTGTCCTCAATGTAGGCAGCTGTGTAGATGATTGATATCTTGGCTGTGGAATGTGCTACTAGGGCAACATAGGTTAAAAACCATATAGCTTTTGAAAACTGAGGTTTTAATGTAATTTATAATCCACTGATGTGAGATTTTAAAAGGCTTGTAATTCTGGGAGACAGGATGAGCTATGTTCTGGTTGAGAACTTTAATTTGGGTGTTTTTCCTATGCTTGAAATAATTAAATAGATCCACCCTGTCTTCAGTACTCCTTGCTGCCACCCTCTGATAGGCACATGGAGAGTTGAATGCTACCCATTGTTTGTAAAAGTTGTTCTGTTTCTGGTGTTGTAGGGTAGATAGTGGCATGAGATGTTACAGACCTTCCTTGTGCTGTCTTATTGCTGAATTTTATGTGAGGGCATGTGGCTGTGGTCCCTCTGTTAGAGCATTTTAGTGAGAGACAGTAAAACCAGAAAAAACACAGATGATTATTATTATAATAATAATTTTAATAGAAACATATTTTACTCTATTATAAAGTCCCAGAGAAACAGTTCTCTCACACCTAAGTGAAATAGCAAAATATAATGAACAGATAAAAGCTCAGTTCCCATTGAATGCATTTTTCTGTAAAAACCAGTTCTGAGAGTGGACAGAGCCAAATCAGTTTTCACTCTTTATCCCTACATAAGGGATAACATATTGAGATCATAAATTTTGAAAGATCTTTGAGGTTTTTAATCCAACACCTTCTTGCAAAGCTCTGTACATCAATTAGAGATTTCTCCCATAGGAAAGAGAGGAGCAGTGGAGATACTCTACCAGCTGGACTACAGATGAAGAATGCTCTGGGAGCTTAATCACAGTCGTGCTCCACACTAAACATTCTTCTAGCTCAACGTGTGCAGGAAATGACAGTGTTGGGGAACAGCAGGTTTTGCATCGAGGGAAAGTATGTACCTACAAAAACACACCCTGTGGCTACATGAGGAGGGTTAAACAACTCAGTTGCTAAGTTGTGGGGGTTTTTTATTCCTCCCCGTTTAACTCTTAAATATTTGTGTCATTCATCATCCATACGGATTCTAAAATTAAGAGTTCCCAAATCTTGGGTGTATTATTTTGAGACAGAGGCTGATGTTCTTGTTTAGATTAACTACTGTTTTATAAAAACAATATACAGAGATGGTAGAGATATACACAAACTAAAAGAAATACTCATTTTGTTGAAGCAAACTGACAGACCATGATTACAGATCATCTATTTTTGTGTTGACAACTGGAAATTAATATAAACAGTGTGGACCAAAGCAGGCCTATGTTTTGCTTGTTTTTGATAGGAGCTGTGTGGAAGGGATGACTCTGTAAATCAACTCCAAGATTTATTCAGTGATGTGCTGTGAAAATAGTCCAAGTCAAGTCAGTATTCATTTTGGAAAGTGTAAAATTTTGCTTTCTAGACTTTGAACTTCAAGGCAGGGAGTACTATAGAAGCTTGTGCTAATTGTCAAATGTGATGGAGTATACACTGTGTACAAAATCCAGAGTTGCCTGGACATCATATCAGATAAAAGATGACATTCCAAATATGTAAAGAGTGGGCAAACCTTTCTGATGACAGCATGATAAATCCTGTGGTAGTTAGAGCTAAAACAGGCTGCTAATATGCATCTGAGCTCAGGAGATATTAAACTATATATAGATTCTGCTATTGCTAACAGATTGTTGTTGAGATACCTGACACATTTTTTGATGTTAGATGCATTCAGAAGAGCTGAGCTTTACATAATTCCTGGTTAGTGTTAGTTTTGTGAAAACATGTTAAAATGAGTGCCCTAGTTTGGAAACTCTGTCACACAGGCAAAGAGACAGGTTGAAATATTTGTGCCAAAGATGCAAAACTTTCTCAATACGTACTGTTCTTTTCTTTGTCTTTATGTGAGTTCAGTGTAGGTGCAAACTACAGCAAGAGGTGATCTGCTATAGCAGCCATCACTGGAACAAGAGCAGCCCAAGTGCTCACTGCCAAGCTGATACTGCCATAGGTCTACTGGGCACTGGAGAGCAGAATGACCAGGGTCCTGGTAGTTAGACATCAGTCAAGAGAGAGATCGTGTTAATTTTAGCAGCCTTTGGCTAAAGACTGCCCAGGGCAAACAGCCTTCAGAGGAATCATTCCTCAGGCAAACTCCAAACAGATGTGTGAACACATGTGCCGAGATCTTCTTGAGGCTCAGCTGTTTCTCTTGTTTGCTAAGTTTAAAGGCAAAGAGAAAAACTGGTTTTGAGGCAAGGATTTTGTGTTCTGGATTCCAGCGCGAGGGTGAACTTAGATGGAATGAGGCAGATGGGACAGAAGTGTGCACTGTCAATATGGCATATGAAGTATGGGTGTATTATACTAGAGGTGCACTGATCCTTTGAGTGCATGGATCTAACTGGTTAATATCAGAAGAGTTGGAGAGGATTGTCATATGGGGAAACTATTTCTCTCTAACAACCAACTGGGAAACTGCAGAATTGCTTTCAGTGAAGTTCTTTGCTTGTAGTGCAGAAAAGAAAAGCAACCGAAAATCATTACCTTATTCAAAAAAAGATTGGGCATTCTCCCCTAACTCTTTGCTATCAGCTTTGTCTGTAGTTGTCAGTATTTCAAAAACCGTGACTAGTAAAGATTATTTTTAATACTGTCCTTAGAACAGTGTATTAGGATTGTGCTTATATCCAAACGATTACTTTGGATTTTCAATGCCTGAAATGTGTCTAAGTTGACCTTCCTTTTCTTTCCAGATATTTAGCTGCATGTCTTTGATAGCTGATGTAATAGGTCATGTGCTGTTCAACTATTTCTAGGTCTTTTACCTTTCAGATAATAGCTTGGTGGTTCTGTTCTCTGTGTCAGGGGTTATTAATCATAGCATGTTAGATGTAACCTTTAGCATAGACAAGAATGTTCCATATTGTTCTTACTTGCAGGAAAATACCCAAGGCAAGTGTTCCTGGCCACTAGAGGAGCTACATTGCAGATGAGGCTTTGTTTTTCCTCTTGGCTATCTGTATCTGATAGAAATGCTTTCAGAGAACTAAAGCAATCAATTTTTTGTTTGCTTTGTGCACCCATTTACAGTTTGGGTATGTATGGATTTTCCAGTTCCTTATGAGGCTTTTCATAAGTTAACTAGGAAAGTGTCTTTTTGACGTTTCCTATCTTTCACTGTATAGAGTGACATTACAGAGTCATTTAGCTCTTGAGAACCGCCTGCCTTCTGATCACAAAAACGTGTGTTTATAACTATGCAACTGTGACAGCAGTTTGGTTTTGAAAGTTTTCACTGTTAGTGTGGTTATGGATTCAGCTCCGTAGAAAAGCATCTGCAAATAGTGCGGTACAATTACGCAGCCAGCAAGTAGCAGCCTGCCCTGCTACGCAGCTCCAAGTACTGGGATACTACAGGAAATGTGTCCTATTTTGACCACCATGATAAGTGAAGTACCACAAAATGTTAGTCATAGAAGGTGTTTTTGCCAGAGAATGCTTTAGATTCACTGTCAGAGCTTTTAAGCCCCAAGGCTGAGCCTCGACTTCATAAACCTTGTAATTCAGAGGTTGTTCACGAATGTATCAGATTTGGGAGCAGATGATGCTGATAAAAAGTTGGGACATTGCAGCTTTTTATCTCACTTGAACACAACTGCTCAAGGAAGCCCATGGTAAGAAAGTCTTCAGCAGTGGCTGTTAGAGCTCCTGGAGTGCTGTTGTGTCCAGGAGCAGGAACTCTGTTGGGAAGCATGGAGTGGGGACTATGTGCTGGGTCCTGGTATAGGCCTGTCCCTCTGGGATCCAGCAGGTCTACATGGGCTCATCAGAGAAAGCCTTAAAATTTTCTCAGAGAACCTCTCTACCTCCCTGTGTAGATGCAGTTGCACTCAGGTCAGCAACATCCTGTGCTGCTGTATCTCCTTGAAGCTGGTGTGTGGATGTGGAAGGCTGCCAAGTGCTAGGTGAGGTACTGAGTTCTGACTTCAGTGGTTAGTGTGACAGGTCCTGTATTGTCTCTTCGCCCACCTGATAAATAAACTTCTCTACTGAAATACCTCATGGTGCTTCTAAGAGTGTCTTTTCAGAGGAAAAGATACTGGCAGTTTGATGGATGACATTAAAGATCCTGAACCTCTTGTTTGACAGACTGATGGTGTTTTTGTGAAGAACTTGTAGTGTCCTCTTAGTGAACAGACAGAAGTTTGTCTGAGCCAAAAATTATTTGCTTTGCGTTCACTTACTCTGGATTGCCATTCTTAATCTAAAGCCTTTCTCCAGTCTACACTTCCTGTTGAAACAACAAGGTAGGAGTGTGATTTGTAGTTCCATTTTCAGAACTGGACAATTCCCTGATGGGAAGAGTTGTTGAATTGGGTTATTGAAGAGGCTGTAAAATAGACCTACACAGACACTCATTCATCTCTGTAACATTCTGTGACAGAGACCTGAGTGAGCCAGTGTTGAATGTTGGGTTGTCTCGAGGCATTACACTGGGCTGTGTATGTGTCCAAGCGGGATGAGGGGGTCATGGGAACACCTCCATCCACCGGAGCGGAGCCCAGATGAAGTTGCCTGTCAGTTCACATCGTATATGCATACCTAGTCCAGCCAAAGGAAAAACAAAAGCCTAATGAAAACTGGGAAGTGGCTTAAGTGCAGCCCCCAGTGCTGTGATAGCATGTTGACTCACCATCTTAGGAGCCTCAGACTCTACCCAGTGTCACTGAACAGCCCTTTTGAGCTTACTGTGGCAAGTTAATTAAAGTGTCGTGTTTAAGTCTGGCTCCTGTCTTTTGTCTGACCTGAATGTGCTCATGAAATATTGCTAACTGTGTTTTGCATGACCATTTTCACAGTATAAAACTCCCTTGCTTTGACAGCTTGATGTTTGCAGTTAGCAGGAGGTTTGTTTGATGTTCTGTGGTAACAGCAAACTCACTGAAACTATTTTCCACTCAGCTTGTTGATGAGTTTACTTGGGTCAAAGGCACACAAGTGGTTTGCAGTGTCATTTGTGGGGATCAGCAAGGAGAGCACTGCATGCTCCATGCAGGAATTAAATCCTGCTTGGATGCAGCTTGGTACAGAAAAGGCTCATGTTATATTTGGCGTTGCTTAGAGTATAACTTTGCTTCTGACAGTATTTTCTCAAAGAAAAGAGGGTATGCCCTGTGAAGACTCCTGCGACTCAAATGCCTATCTTAATATTGGGACTTAGAATACGTGGCCCCCGGCACCCTCAGCTCTTTTGTGGTTTTGTGTCATTTAGCAATTCAGAGCTGTGATTTTTCACTGTTTCTGAACATTGTTCAACTGTATTTCAAGTAGCATTGAAAAGACAGTAATAAACTGTATTTATTTTGAATGACAAAAAACCTGTGTATAATTAAAGGAACCTGATTTTGAGTAGGTAACCAAGAAAAGATCCACTCATGCCAATATATCCATGATGCTTCAAGGAAACCAAACATAACTATGGGTTGAGTTATAACCTATTGTATCTTTAATCCCTGCTTAACATTTCAATAAGAAGAACATTTCTCTATTGAGAAATTAAATGCTCTATATTTACATTTCCTTTATGAAATGAGAAAGAATGAAGTCATTCCACTGCATTCTCTTTTGCTTGACTGACATTTGATTTCACACTCGTTAGTCAACTCTTGAGCCGTATTTTCCATAATAAAAAGAGATTTGTTTTCCCTTGCATGTTTAAAATCCATTGCTTCCCTTGGAGCTTCAGCCAAGGGGGTCTTGGTTTGGTTTTGGTGGTTTGTGGTTTGGTTTTTTGTGGGCTTCTTTTTTTTTTTTAATTTCTAAGGTTTTCGGGGGTTTGTTTGGTTGGGTTTTTTTCTTCCACTGCAGACTTTTCAGACAAGATTTTTTTTTTTTAATATGATTTTTCTTACATAGACTCTAAAGTGATGTCAAACTGTACACTAAGTGGAGTTTTTGAGAGTGATTGAGACTGCAATCTTTAAATGATCAGAGCAGAAAGAGCATAAGTAGACTTCAGTCTCTGTTATGCCAAGAAATGTGGTAGTGGTGATCTAGGCAAGATCTGTGAGAAACTGAGATGCATAGTTTTGAAATAGTTTGTAGTTCAGACCAGTACTTAGAGCATCACAGTCTGGGAGGCAACCACATTTTAGTCTGTGAAACCCCACCCAGTTATTTTTTATCTTTTTTTTTTTTTTTTTCTCCCTCCAAGAAAATGGTTTTGGTTGGCTCTTATATGGTGGTTTTCCATCTACTGTTTTTGATCAGGCTGGGGCATTTCTACATCAGAATACTGCTGGGTTTTTTTGATTTTTGTTAAGACCCAAGCACTAAAGCAGTGAGTATCAGAGCTGTGCTGTCTCTTCACACAGAGGAGCATGTTATTTCTTAAGCTGCACCAAACATACAATCTGTGACACCCTGCAGTTGATGTTTGAGAGGTAGAGAGGCCAGAAGTGAAAGCACTTAATCCTGCTGTAAGAGCTGTTAATGCCTGTTGACATAAACGAGTATTGAGGGTTCTCAGCAGTACTGAGCTGACAGCACCACAGCCAGAGGCCAACTTTAAACAACTTCATTCTAATCTTACTTATGTCCCAAGCCTGGAATTTGGATAGAAGCTGTTGTTGTTATTTCATAAACTACAATTTCAAAGGAGGCTTCTTGCTTCTGATTCTATCTTCACAGTGGCATCAACAAACCTTTCTCATAATTGATTTCAAATGATTTTGGAGTATTTTATTTTCATTTCCTCTGGTGAGCCAGGAACACAATAGTCTTAAACTCTTTGGAGGAACTATATGCACGGAAAGTAATTCATCTCTCTGCAGAATCATTTTATTATTGTTTCTGTTGCTCCAATCTTTAAAAATATTTTTTAGAAATTGTATGAGCTAAATCTGCAGAGGTTTTCATAGAAGCATAAACCCCCCCAAAATAGATTTGAAACCAAATATTCACACACTAGGGGAAGGGTTATATCGTCTTTCTTTTCTAAAATTCGTGCTGCAAAATATTTTGAGAATTGAGTACAGAATCTCCTCTGCTGTGTTCACCTGTTTTGGTTAGACTGTAGTAATCTATCCTTTTGTTCGTATACTTGGAGAAACGTAAAATATATTAAAATACAATTAATTTCTTTCCTTCAGTGCATAAATATTTGGAAAAATAGACATAATAAGAGATTCCGTGACAAGGGTCCCGTTTTCATGGAGGAGGTTCCTGTGGTCACACAAAGAGCTGACATTCAGAGACAGAAGAGCAGCAAAGATGAAATATTGCTGATAGTCTTCAAAGAAAATCCTTAGTGCAGCAGTGGCAAAAGTGTAGTGCAGCAAGAGTGTATGGAGGAGGTGAAATGTTTTTCAGAGGTTCTTGCAGAATCTGGGAGCATTGGGAAGAGATGCCCAAAGTACATCCAAAATGGAACCAGCTGTAAGCTGCTTGTGTTTGCAGCAGTGAAACAGCAGGTGAAAAATACACCTGGATGTTGAGTTAGGGTCTTTGTCTGTATTTTAATAGCATTTGGCCAGATGAGAGACTTCCTGTCAAAACAATAAAATGTAGAACATCTACAAATGTAACAACAACAGTGCTGTGTTTGCATGGATGAAAACATTTGCGTGGCACAGAAGAACTCCTGTTCAAAATGCTGACAAAAGTCTTTTTAATTTTTCTTTTGGCCCCTTCTTGGTATTGTGCACAGAATAAGTAGGAAATATGTATGAAGGAAGTCTTACTGGAAAATTGGTTTTTTGCTGAAGTAGTGTGGTGCACTGTCTTGCACTAATTATTTCCTGGAGTGGTTGAGGAAATTTCAGTGCTCATTGGGGTTTTAGATACTGAGGAGATTTTTATAAGATGGTTGTACTTCTTAGCTATTTAGTAGAGTCACGAGACAGCAGGATATAAGTTAGCCTTTTCTTTCTCCTAGTCTACTATATCTGTATAAGAATATGCATCCAGTTCTGGTGTTGCCATCATAAAAAGGACACAAAGCTGTTGGAGTGAGTCCAGAGCAGGACCACAAAAGTGATCCAGGAATACCTCTGCTATCAGGACGTGCTGAGGGAGCTGGGTTTGTGCAGTCTAGAGAAGAGGATATACAAGGAGGACCTTAGAGCTGCCTTCCAGTACCTGAAGTGATCCTACAGAAAGGCTGGAGAGGGACTTTTTATAAGAGTGTCTAGCAACAGGGCAAGGAGGGGTGGCTTTAAGTAGGTTTAGACTGGATCTTAGAAGTTCTTCAGTAAGTGATTGGTGAGACACTGGAACAGGTTGCTGGGGAGATTCTGGATGCGTCCTCAATGGGGGTGTTCAAGGCCAGATTGGATGAGGTCTTGAGCAACTGAGTCTAGTTGAAAGGCATCCCTGCCCTTGACGGGGAGGTTGGAGCAGATATCTCGGAGGACCCTTCCAACTGAAGACAATCTATGATTCTGTCTATAGTATCTGTGACTATCTTCATTGTGTGTGTATATGTGTGTGTGTGTGTGTATATAAATATGTATTTGTATAGGAAATGGTGTTGGAATACATCCTAGAATGGATACCACAACTTTATTTGATCAATAAGGTTGAAAAAATAGTTGTTGTTCTTCATTTGGCTGTACGCTGCTTCTCCAGCTGCCTCTGGTGTTACTGCTGATGCTGTCTTTGGGCTACTTTGCTGTTTTAGCCAAATAGCATGAAGAGCTCCTTATCCCAGAAAGCAATTCCCTGCTTCTCCTGCCTCCAAATATTGCTTGTGAATGGTGCGTTCAAATGTGTGGTTTTATATGCTCTTGACTGAAAGATGCAAGAAGTGTTGAATCTGAACTAGGAGATGTAAATGAGAGGAAGATGCTCAGAGTTTCTCCTTTGATTGCCTGGAAGCACAACAGGGTAAAAAGATCTAGTTTGCTGTGATAATTTCTCTCATTATTCAGGTAATGCTGTGGATTATTTCATCCCTGTAAGTCCATGGCAGGAAATAAGAAATGCGAGTGTTCAGAGCAAGTCGCTAGAGGTTGAGCACCACGAGATGATAGAGACAGAATGTTTGGCAGAACTGGTGCAGCTGCAGTTTGCAAAGCAGTAGTGTTAGGGAGTGCACCCTGCTTCAGAAGGCTTTGAAATTCATCTTGCTTTTTTTTTTTTTTTTTTTTTTTTTTTTTCCTTTCTTTTTTTTTTTTTTTTCCTCCTTTGCTATTTTCGTTTTGATCATTTCACAGAATTTAGGATATGTGTTCTGATCTCTTAACACAAACCCTCTGCTCTCCTGGCATGGTGTGAAATGGCTGCTTACCCCTGTTGCTCAGCCAAGTCACCATCTTGTAGTTTTTTTCTTTTGCAATAACCTGTGACCCAGCTTTCTCTGGTGTACCTGCTCTACTTTCCTGAGCAGTGCAGTGAAGAGAACTGGAAGCAGTGGCTTGTAGGAAATCTCATCAGTGTCTTACAACAGTGCTCTTGCTCTTGTGACCACCTGGGGGATCGATACAGACACTGTGGTCATTTGCTGTAGACAACAGAAGGAGTTCACCTGATTTCTGTGGTGGGATACACATATACAAACAACCACACTGGTCGAAACCTTTGTTACATTTAAGTGTTGAAACAAACTTGAATTCAAATTACACAGCTGATTAGTGAGCATAAGCAGCAGTTTCTTTTCTGAAGCAATCATTGTAGGTGCCAACTGTAACCTAGTAGACTATCATATCACTTATGAGTAATAGATGTTGCATGAATTTTGTCTTTAAGAAAGCAAGAATTTTTTT
>VWZE01009149.1:1709533-1734031 GCA_013396675.1 Eubucco bourcierii | reverse complement strand
TTTTTTTAAAGAAAAGCAGTCCTGTTGTGATAGTTTGGGAATTACCTGCCCTTCCCACCCCCCTTTTGTAAAATCACCCAGACTAGCATACTATCACCTCAAACCAGCACACCAGTAGCATCTAATATCCATTTATCTCAGAGGAAAAAGTAGACTTCTTAAATTGAATCTGGTCTGAACACCTCCATGTTCAGCAACTCAGCCCTGCTTCAAACCACCAGTGAGAGCAGTGGTAATGAAATGAAGACACAGTCTTCATTTGGAGCCCTTGTTTGAGAGAAATGTGGCAATTGCACATGTTCAGAATGGGTTATGTTGAAAGTGTTTGACTATGTCAGCATTCAGGAGGCAAGCAGAGTGGAGGAGGAAGGCAGGGAACCAGGCAAAACAGTGTGGTTTGTTGGGGTCTACTGAGGGCAGAGGTTGTTTATGCCTGTGCTCACAAAACCATGTTGTACCCATATTGCGTGGACAGCAGCTGGTGGACCTTGAAGCACCTGTGTGAGTGCTCTGTATGGCCAGGCAACCTCCAGGGAAAACAGAGTGATCTGGCAGTGTCCCAGTGCAGGGTGTCTCCCAGGGCAAGACAACTGAACCAGGATTCCACTGTGCAGCACTCTGTGATATATTTCACAGCTGGATTCTGCTTTGAAGCTTGATATATTCTCTTTACAGTCACAAATACTATCTGGAGCTCAGCATTCCCTTAGCTTTATGTTGCTTGGGAAAGATGTTTCATTTCTGAGCTACTCGTCAGAGTGAGTGGGGGTTTGCAGATACAAGAGATGAGAAGGCTTTCTTGGGAGGGGCTATTTAATGTTTCTAGCTTTGGGCTATGAAGTGCTGGAAGTGCTGTAGAATTCTTTCTTTTTCTTATTTTTATTTTTATCTGTGCACCAGGCACTCGTCCATGCTCTCTGCCTTGCCAAAAAGACTTCAGCATTAATGTGACAGACCACCCTGCCCGTGGGTGAGGTGTGTAATTCTTTCTCAGAGCAGAGATCTTGAGCAGAGGCTGCTTATTATGTCAAAGTGCATGTGGTTTTCTGACAGGAGTTACTTGGCAGTCCAGAGAAAATATTAAACTCCACTTCACTTGGAAAAACTGGGACAACTTAAATGCATAGTAAAAAATGTCTGTTTCATTTCTTCTGTCTCATGTTGGAAAGTTGGTGATGGTGAGAGAGATCTTCCCTTGCTCTGGAGTATGTTCTGAGTGTTCTAACCTGTCTGTGTCAGGAACAGCTACTGCTGCTTGGGCAGAGGTATACTTTTTGTCCATGATTGTCTGTTGAGTTTAGATACGGGGAATTAAAATGACTGGTATTAAAATGGAAGTGAAGTCCCAAACTCAACCATTTGGAGAGGGGGATTTTTACAGTCTGTTCTTTCGTGCATGGTTTGTGCCACTCAACTCTACAAAACCTCTTTTTACATTTTAGAAGTATGACCTCTCTTTTTGCCTTTTTTTTTTTTTAATCAGGATTAGTATTTGTTGTTCTCAGAATGTTATTTTTCCATATTCACTTATATTTTCAGTCATAAATTAAAGTTTTTTAAAGTCTCTTTCCCATTAAAGCAAACAAACAACTTCTGGACTTTTAAAACACACTTTTAATTATTGTAAATCATTAGAAGTGGTCTCTTCTAAGAATTTGATTCCTTTAATCAAGTTTGCTAATGACAATAATGGAAAAATTTCTTCTTTTGTGTGGATAGTTGTTTAACATTAAAGTACTGTGGAATATTTACTTTTTAACGTTTTCTTTCTATAATAATATTGATACTAGAATCTAGTTGGCTAAAAGAGTTCCATTTAGAAGGCTTTTCTTTTTTAGACAGAATTCTGTCATTGTTCTCTGCATACTCATGAGAAAGCAACCCCTGTTTGCAATTTCATTGCTGCCCATCACCCTGCCATGACTTGATGGGGCAGGAGTGCAGGTTTGCACTGGTGCACAGCACTGTGAGGTGCTGGCTAGGCCCAGTGGGATGGCTGGGATGTTTGTGCAATGGATGTGAGGCAGCCTGGAGCTGAGGTGAGAGGAATTCCCTTCACGTAGGTGTAAGAAAACATGAAAGCAAAGGAAAGTCCAGAAGAAGGCTCAGACAGGTTTTCTAAGTCCTCAGTAGTATTCCAAAGACTTCACAACTACTAAAGTAAATGCAAA
Source organism: Eubucco bourcierii (assembly GCA_013396675.1). Lineage (NCBI taxonomy): Eukaryota > Metazoa > Chordata > Aves > Piciformes > Ramphastidae > Eubucco > Eubucco bourcierii. Next base: position 1,731,860 of record VWZE01009149.1, on the reverse strand, counting down.
GTAATTACAGGAGCACTTCCAGCACATTCTTGCTGGTGTTGCATAGATTGTTCAGCAGCTGCTTTCAGTATTACCTTTCCCCATGAGTGTCTGGAAAACCATCTTAACATGTACCTCCAAATACTTGGAGCAAAATTGCTATGTGGTGTATGTGCAAATCAAACAAACAAGGAAAACCCTATTTGAATTACTGCCTACCAGGAAAGTTTCTCAGTATCCAGGCTACCACTGGATTTAAACAGTTTGTGCCTTGCTTGGTTTTGTGTATGTTACAATTGTTTAGCAGGTTCTTCTCCTCCCAGCCCATGTTGCAATATTTTTCCCTGTCAGACCAATAACAGCCACAGATGGGACTCTCTGAACCTAGCTTCTGGGGCTCTGTGGTGACAGGTCACTGCCGAAAAGCAGAGCACCCCTTCATGACAACCCTTGGCTACAAAACATGGAAGGCTTAAGAAGCAAGAGCTCAAAGTGCTACTGGATTGCAAAGCTCTTTAGAAACAAACTTAACAAGCACTGAATTCTGAACCTCAAGGAAGACTGATAGGAAAAACAGCTGCAGAATTTCCTAGCACTTTGTGTGTGAGCACTCTTTTTAATAAAGAATTGCCATTTCATTGAACTGACATAAAATTGGCATGTCAAGCACTGAGAGTAAAATGTTTTTCCTTTATTTCTCAATCTTTTTTTTCTTATGATTTAGTTTAGTTTTGAGATATTCTGTGTAAAAAAGCCCAACTGCTTCTAGAATCTTTCTAAAAATGAAAGCCAAAAATTTTATCTGAATTCCTGACTCTGAAACCTGAAGTTTTAAGCCATCAGATGCTGTGAAAGTTGCTGTAGAGCTGCTGTATATAATGAGCAGATCTTGGAGCATGCAGCCTAGCTGTGGGCTCTTCCTACTCCTGATGAGTCAATCCTAGTTCATCTGAACTTCTATAAAGCAAACAGCTTCAAGATGCATTCCGAAGATGATGCTTCATAGCAGAAGAATTGAAACGAGTAAATAGCAAGCAATTCAGCTTTGATGTACCTAGATATGCCTCTAGGAATTTACAACTGCCTCTAGTTTTAGGGTTTCATCTACTGTCTGTTTGAACTTACGCAGCAGCCAAAATATTTGTGTGTTGTGTTTTAACCTTCCTGTTTTCACTGGGATTAGGAATATGTGTTTTCCGATAGAGTATTTGGGCATGAAGCACAGTCATGTTCTTGCCATGTTGATTGGAAAATCAGTTTACAGCCTGACATAGGAATAATGATGTGTCCAGATGTGAACGTTGAATACCCTTGAACTCCTGCTGCCTTGTACAAGCTCAAAACTCCAGCAGTGACACAGAAATGAAAAGCATCATGTTTGTGAACAAGTTCTTCCACCCCTTTTCCCCCCCCACCTCACTATGTGATCAGCACATGCATTCTGCCACATCCTCATCCGTTGCCTTGGCAGCATGCTGAGGCCACAGCAACCACCCAGTGCATGCCGGAGGGCCCATCAGCATGGTCACCAGGATGCTGGCAGCTGGAGGTGTGCAGGACAAAGAGGCTGGACTGGAGCGTGTTGGAGATTGTGGTTTGTTACCTGTGCACCTGAATTCACATCTTGAAGCAGCACTTCATTTCTGACCTCCTCCTCCAAGCAAGCTAAACCTTGTGCTCATCTTTGGAGTAGAGACACGTGGGAAAATCCTTAATAAAATACATCCCTTCAAAGGGAGCTTTAGTAGCTCCTTTTTCAGAGTAACTCTACATTTTTTTTTAGGGAGGAGCCAAATTGTTTTGTGGTTGTTTAAGGTTTCTTGAGCAATTCAATAAGCTTGTGAAGAAGTACAAGCAGATCTCTCATCACCCTCACCAACCATGGGCTGCTAGAGTGTCCTCACTTAGATGCAAACCTTGAATAGTCAGTCCTGATTTGTCACCGTCAAAAGGAGTTCATAAAAACTTTCTACTGCCTTCTTAGTATATTGATAGGATTTTATACAAATGTATCTCAAAAATAGCACGGTGTCTAACACTGGGTGGTCTAACACCAAAGCATAGGATTTGTAAATCTTGCTGGGTTTACTGAAGTTGAATATGGTGCTACTTGCTCTAAAGCAGTTTTGCTTAGGTTTGGCGAAGGAGTTGAATTTGTTATGATTATGCTGCTAAGCAGTGTTAAAGAATTCCAGCCAACTGCTGTGTTTGCAGAGGTGGGTTTTTAGTTGGAGTGGAATTTTATTAAATTTACAGAATAAATTTAATTAAAAACCAGTGATTTCTAACATCTTATTTACAACAAGTGTACAGATATCATGTGTTGATAGCTTTGCATATTTACTTGGCAATTTGTTAAAGTAATTTACTTTGTAATTACTTCATGATTACTAATGCTTTGGTGCCATGCCACTTTCTGTTGAGTTAAAATTTTGTGTTGGCTTTGTGGCTCTCTGATCTTTGCAGTCTTTGTAGCGCTTTGTATGCAGTAGTTCTTCATACCAGTCCTCTAATCTTCTGCTTTGTTCTAACTTCCATTGCTCTGCTTTCTTCTCTTCCTGATTCATCTGCATGTGTCCAGAAAAGATGCTTGTAAAGATGTCTTTTCGGTCCCCCAAGATAGACCAGTATATGGTGGTTTACACCAGTGTATGGTCTTTTTAGGTGAACATTATTTCTGTGTGTGTTCAGCACTGAAAGCATATTTCCTGTGCCATAGGTACTTTCCAACCACATCTAAAGAACAAGCTGTTGTCTCTGGAATGTTCTTACTCTATAGGATTAACTGAAGTAGAACTCATGTCCACATAGGAATTCAGTTTAGTTATTCAAAGTATACATGTTGTCTGTATTATGTCACCTTTTCCTCAGCATGAACACTGTTCTTCAACCTTTAATAGCTAATGCCCCCTCATCTTAATTCCATGGAGATATTCAGTTTCAGCTCTGGACCTTTTTATGTAGCAGCACCTTCTGACTTGAGCCACAGTCAACACTGGATCAGCCTCTTCTGTTTTGGTTGGGGGTTTTTGTGGGTTGTTTTTTGTGGGTTGTTTTTTTTTGTTTGTTTTGTTTTGTTGTTGTTGTTTGGTTGGTTTGTTTATTTGGGATTTTTATTGTGGTGGAACAGAATGAAATGGTGGAAATGCTTACATGTGTGTTCAGAGGGTGAAAAATGAAGTAAGGCCAGATGGAAGTATCGTGAAGTATCCCTGGTAGCCCAAGTCCTAAAACCTGTTTTCTTTGTAAAACTTCCCTGCTACTCTTTCAACCTGGGGAGTGTATCGCATGGTGTTAGTTAGTGCAGTCGCAAGTAACAGATGATGCATTTCCAGTCAGAGCCTGGTGTGGCCACTGAGCTTATGTTGTGGTCCTAGGCAGTGAAATGGTTGTACACATGTGTGAAGAAGACAGATCTTGCTATGTTAGACAAATTAAGAGTGTCATTTGGCAGTCCTGTGACTTTGCAATGCTTATTACCTCAGGTAGTATTTGTGCTCCAAACATGAGCTAGATTATATTTATCTGTTGGCTTGCAGGGTGCTTTTTACTACTGTGCCTGGTGCTTGTCTTGAAAAGAATATTTCAAGTGGTGTTACTTGGCTTTCCTTTGCCTTGTTATTCTTACACATACCTCAGTAAACTGCTAGAAGATTTCTACAAATCTGAAACGGTTTGTGGGATTATCTGGGATGTATACTCCAGTTAAGTATGTGAGGTTTCTTCTTGTCCATTCTCCACTAGATTTAAAAGTTATAGCTTGAAAAATGACTGGTGGTAATGCAATGTAAAACAGCCGGTGTCCTGCAGTGTAAATTATGATGAAAAAAGCAGAGGATTTAGCAAGTCTAAAGCTTCCCTTTCTGTTGTTCTGTTTTAAGCATTGTGGGATAATCTAGTGCATGCTTAGTTAGTCACTGCTTCAAATGCAGAAGGATTTTAACTTTAATACCTAATGTCTTTTGCAGACAGCTTAGACAATGTTGCTGTGTGAGAGATGTGGTGTGCTCCTACATTTGCCATGGCTGCAGATGATGAGAAAGGTACCTAATGACAGTTGGGTTCTTCTTGCTGTGGAATGTAGGTTATGGTTTGGTTGGTTTTGTTTAGGAACATGGATGGGAATTGGTATAATGATGTCTCTTGTGCAGCTTTTTGGTCACTGTGGGGTGATAGGATGGATAGGACATCTTGGCACTCACTGGTCACACTACAGTGAGCCTCGCTATTTTCTGCTCTGGTAAAACACTGTCTGCAATAAGTTCTGTGCATGGCCCAGATCCCGCCTGGCTGCCTTGGGGACCTGGCTTCTTGCTGTCCTGCTGAATTTTGTCCCTCTTCTGAGAGGAGCCTGCAGCTAAACGCCAGGAAGTGGCATTGCCATGTGTGACTGCAGCTTTGGCTCCTGCCTTGTGTATATTCCTGTATTTCTTGTCTATCCCGAGGCACACTCCCTGTACCTCCCCAGTAACACTGGGTTTTGCTTTGTCAGCGTCTTTGCAGAGGTTGGTGTGGTCAGTCTCTCACGGTATTACTGACTGGACAGGGAACTGGTTTTACAGAAGTCATTCCTTTGATACAATCTGAGAGGAAGGCAAATTTGTTTGCATCTCTTTAGTGATTGCTGCTACTGGGAACTGTTGACCTCTGCATTAGCCTGGCGTGTAATATTGAAATCTCATTCCATGGGTTATTGCTTTCTTTTAAATATCATTATAATATAATAAACACAGAGTGGCTGTTGTGGTGATTTATGCAAGGATAAATTGGTAGTATGGTACAGAGGGATTTAGTCTCCAAGTTTCTGAATCTGCTGATTCTCTGTGCATTGAATTACAGCTTACTCTGAATGGAAGCATCTGAAATTCAACGTTTTTTACTATTTCTTGCACCACTTTTGATGGGCTTATCAGTGTAGTTCAGAGTCAAGTTTTTATTTAAGTAACACAGATGTGTTTGTTCAACTTGAGATTTAATAGTCCTGGCACCTTTCAAGTTCATGACCAGCTTTGCCTCAGATTTACATGTTTTGTTTTCCAGACAGTGTGAGGGAAAGGAGAATGTTTCCTGTACTTAAGAGGTCACAGGACACAGTGAACTGGCAGGAACAGAAACTTTGCTAGGGTTTGTGGAGCAGCATCTCATACCAGACTCTCCCTATGGCTTACGGAATTCTGGAAGGCAGTTGGATTTTTCTCAAGGCCTGTGCTTTCTCCTGCACCCTGCGACCCTACAGTATGACAATAGCATAGCTAGAAAAATGCTAGAGAAATGCTTCTTCCTCCTCCACTATGGCTTTGTGGGAGTTGGGCAACAATGAGGGGCAGCCAAAGGTGTGGCCCAACAATTCCTTAGTGCAGCAACTTGCAGAAGATCTTACAAGAAGCAAAAGGAATCAAAACAAGAGCAAACTCCTGAGTTTTGCAGCGTAATGAACATGTCAGAGAAACACTGTGAGTGAAAGAAGTTCTTGGGGTCGCTTTCATCTGCATGAGTTGATTCAGCGTGTGGGAAGGAAATATGGCTGAGATCAAATTTGAAGTTTGCTATTTAAAGGTTCAGATTTAAATGAGATGAAGCAAATTTTCTGGTGAACTCAAGAATCACAAACTCAAAGAGCTGCTACTTCTTCATTTTAAAGGTTAAAAGAAAAGCAGAAAAGCTACAGCAGATGTCTTAAGACTTAATTGGATGAGTAACTAAAAGGCTTGGACCTGGACAGAGCCAATGTAATAGGAGCAGGCTAAGGAAAGATGTTGATACATTCTGGAAAGTTTGATATTGAAGTTGGAGATATTTCTGTACTGATGAGTGCTGATATAAAGTCAAAATAAAGCATAAAAATGTGGTAGTTAAATACAACCTAGGAGAATCCATTAAGATTCCTAGAGGTATTTTTTCTTCTGTTTGTTCAGCCATGAATTTGGCACAGTTTTATATTTCTTACAACAGAACTGTTGGTGTAAAGAAAACCAAATTCCTTATTTACTGATCATCAACATCATCCCTCATAGCACAAGGCTCAGAACTGGCATAGATTTCTACCCTGAGTCTTGTATTTAGTAAACATTTAATTCAATTTGGGTATTCACCTAGGGAGGAGATTAAATGAGAGAGGTCAAGCAGCTGCTGAGTGTTGAGTAATTCAATACTTTGGACATGTTGAGATTTTAATAACATCAAGGTAAATGGTTTGAAATTGGAGCTGGGAGTTGAGACTCCAAAAAGAAAGGGTTTGTCTTTCAGCTTTAATTACGAAACCAGAGACACCTCTATCCTCGAGTTTTGCAAGCTGTAGGAAGGTATAATGAGCTGTGTTCAGCTTTGATTCTGTATGTGAGAATATCCTTCAAGTACAGAATAGAAGGCAAGTATCTAAAAATACTTTAAAAATAGTTGTTTTGGAGGCTACTGACCTATTTCTTTTCAGGAGTCTGTACATGTTCATGGTTTACAGGCTGTTGTCAAGTCGAAAAAAAAAAGAGCGAACAAGGCATGAGTGCTGTGCTTATGATATGCTTAAGCACAGTTGTCTGTGTGTATTATTTCTAAATTCAGCCTTTTACTAAGGTTGACATTCATAAATACTGCTTTGGACTGAGATTTCCATGGTTATTGTTGCATCATTTATTTTTCTGGGGTGAAAAATGCAGGTTTTTTTCCTGGGGTTAATCCAAGATGCCACTGTAGGGGTCAGTTTCAAAATCTGTTGCTTCACACGTCACTTTCTTTGCTGTGGCAGGGAGATGGAATCCTTGGATGTGTGTGATGCAGAAGCTGTTTGTCTTCGCTTGCAGAACTCATCCTCAAAACTGAAGGTGTGATCCATCATCCACTTAGTTTGTGATGTGAAACTGTCTCCTTCAGTTTTGAGACTTTTAAACATGTTGGGTTTTACCTCCCTGTTGATACTGAGAAGGAAATTAATTCCCTGTAAACACCTCCTGAGTCCTCCTCCACATCTGCCCTTGAAATTCTTCCTTGTGTTTTCTGGTGCAAATATGTCTGCAGCCATCTGCTAATATGCTAAAAACTCTTCCTGTCGCACTGACCTGTGTGAGTCTGTTGTTTCCCTGCAAGTCCCTCAACTGCCTTCCTTGTATGCATTTGATCTCCCTTCTTTTTCACTCGTGATGTTATGAGTCTTTTGCCATCTGAATACCATCTTTGTCTATCCTTTTATCTTCATCTGCTTGGAGTTGTAGTGTATAATTCACAGTTTTCTGAACTACAGCAATGATGGATAGCTTTGCACCTCAGATCCAAGAGATCAGAATGGTGCTGTAATAAAAACTGATAGGAAAATCATTTATTCTCATTTTCCACCGCTTCATGAGATTTATGTGCACTTCTAAGGTGTAACAACATCTGCCCCATGTGATCTTCAACTCAAAAGTCTTTCTCTTTTGCTTCACAGTTAAACCTTGAATCTATGTTTTATTTGGTTCTACAGTATTTAAGATAACTCATCCCATCATGAAAAAAACAAAGGAGTTTTGATTGTGAGATACCCTCTGCCGTGCATTTCTTCTACTTGTAAATCCACAGTGTAGGTGATTTGCAAGTAAGAAAAACCTTAAGAAATCTGTCCTTGCTTTGTGCTACGTACAAAATATAAGCAGAAAATATGTTAGCTTGGTTAAATATTTGTGGATTTTGGTTTGTTAGTCAAACTATTATGGGATATCAAGAATAGCTGTTTCAAAGAATAAAGCATTCCAAACGCACTTGCCTAAACTTACAAAATCCTTTTTAAGTGCTGACTTTGAGGTATTAACCTTAATTATATTTCAAAGTATGCAGTAATCAGCAAGTGATTTGAACTTTATTTTGCTTTGCCGAATTGATCCTGTTAAAATATTGCTATCAGGAATGATTTGTGTGGCTAAAGCTTTATTGAGCAAACAAAACTGTGAGCATTGTCAGACCAGAGATTGTTCTGGTCCAGCAAACTGAGTGCCCTGTGTTTGGTGTGTCAGAGTGGGGCAGGTGAACTCTGTGTTTACCTGGCTGGCAGCTTTATTGGCATCCGCAAGCATGATACTGAAGATACACTGGACTCATAAATGGCGCCTGCAAGTTCCATTTGTTTGTTTGTTTAATTTTCATTGGTATACATTTTCTCCACAGATGTTTGTGCTTCTGGTTTTGAGAACAAGGAGTACTTTTTTTTTTTTTTAATCTTCATAAGATCTTCCAACAAGAAGCTCGGCACTGATACATTCCCCAGGGCTCAGTATTAGAACCAGTCTTGTCTAATATCCTTATCAATGATCTGATGAGAGGATTGAGCATTCCCTTAGTAAGTTTGCAGATGACACCAAACTGGATGGGAATGTTGATCCACTTGAAAGTAGGAAGGCTCTACAGAGCTATCTGAACAAGATGGGTCAATGGACTGAGGTCAGTTGTATGAGGATTAACATAGCCAGGTGCCTGGTCCTGCACTTGAGTCACACCATCCCCATGAATGCTTCAGGCTTGGGACATAGTGGCTGGGAAGTTGCTGATGGAAAAGGACCTGGAGATGCTGATTGGCAGCCAGCTGAACATGAGCCAGCAGTGTGCTCACGTGGCCTAAAGGCCTACACCATCCTGGCCTGCATTAGGAACAGTGTGGCCTGCAGGAATAGGGAAGTGATTGTGCCCCTGTACTGGGCAAGGGTGAAGTCACCCCTCAAATACTGAGTTTGGTTTTGGGCCCCTTACAGTGAGAAGGACATTTTGATATTAGAATATATCCAGAGAAGGACGACAAAACTTGGAGTGAGGTGGAGATTGGTCTTTTCTCCCTAGTATCAAGTGATACTATGAGAAGAAATGACCCGAAATTGTGCCAGGAGAGGTTTAGATTGGATATTAGGGAAAATTTCTTCACTGAAGGAGTGGTCAGGCATTGGAACAGGCTACCTGGGGAGGTGGTGGGATCATCATCCCTGAAGGCATTCAAAAAATGTGCAGACTTGGCACATCAGGACATGATTTAATGACCATGGTGGTGTTAGGTAAAGGTTTGGACTCAATTATCTTAGAGGTCTTTCCCACTCAAAACAGTTCTATGATATGATGTATCAACAAGTATAGCTTTCCAGTTTCAGATGTGTTTCTTGGTAATCTTGACATGCTGTTATTCTCCATGTGTTTGAGAAGTAGTAAAAATAGTTGTTTTCTTGTCACTGTTTCATGTAATTTCAGTATAATTTCACCGTACCTGCTCTTGAACTGCTTTCTAAGCCGGAAGTCCGCAACTCACTCTGTCCATGTTCAGAGAGTGTTCCATGTGTCTGAGCTTTCTGGTCTTTATCTTGGTTAAGGATGTGTTAGCTGTATCACACTCCCAACTTTGATAAACACATCTTCCATGTTATCTATGCTTACTTTGCATGAGGAGGCTTCCTTTGTTGTTAAGCTGTTTTTGTAATACTGAAATAACTCTGAATTATAGAATCATAGAATCATAGAATGGTAAGGTTGGAAGGGACCTCAAGGATCATGTAGTTCCAACCCCCTGCCATAGGCAGGGACACCTCCCACTAGTACAGGTTACTCAAGGCCTCATCCAATCTGGCCTTGAACACATCCAGGGAGGGAGCATCCACAACCTCCCTGGGCAACCTGTTCCAGTGCCTCACCACCCTTACTGTAAAGAACTTCCTCCTAACATCTAGTCTAAATCTCCCCTCTGCCAGTTTAAGCCCATTGCCCCTTGTCCTGTCATTGCAGGACCTTGTAAATAATCCTTCCCCAGCCTTCCTGTAGGCCCCCTTCAGATACTGGAAGGCTACTATCAGGTCCCCTCGAAGCGAATTACCTGCAAACTTAGTTGTGTCTCGTACTCTTTGCACATCATAAATCCATGGACCAGCACCATCTTGCAAACTCCCAGTCATTGTCGAAACTGCCCATTTATTCCCATTGTCTGTGCTTGCCTTTTTTAATGTTATTAATGCATACAGAGAGTCTTTTCCTTTTATCCTGTGACGATGTAGTCTTTGCAAGTGTCTTTGAAGGACCTTGCAAAAAGCTTTTTGGAAATTAAAATAGGCTGTAACAATAAAGTCACCCTGAATAATGTACTTGTTGGCTACTTCAAATATTTTTCTTTTAGTTTAAAGACTGAACTCAATAGAAACCATGCTAGCAGCTCTGCACTGTAGTAGATCAATATATGTCTATTCATCTTGTTTCATATTAATCACAATTAAATATTTAGATATCAGGGCCGCATCTTCTTTTCTCTTCTGAACTGCCTCTGAATATTGTCTTAGCATTTGTCATCTCTTTGTTTTCTGCTGAAGTCTTTCTTGAAGATATTGATGGAGATTTTTTTTTTTCTAGTTCTGGAGAACTGGGGGCAGCTGGGTAGAGTAACATGTGAAGCTTTCCTGAGGTGACACACGAAAGAGCTGTTTATCAGAACTGCTCTTTGAATGGCTATTCCAGGTGATTTTTCTGCAAATTTATCAGTTGTTAAAGTCTCTTTCCTTGCCTCTTTCATTTCAGACATCAATTCCTGACTCTTCAAGGAAAACTCTAGAGTGGGAGCTTACTGAGCTCTGGTATCATTACTTGTACTTACTATTTCTGCTGTTGCCGTAAGTGTCAGGGGCTGTATCTATTGCATCTTTATCATATTTTTGCTCTTAATTTTCTGTGGGATTTCTCTTGCTTTTGAAAGCTAGGAGAAGAAATATAGTTGTACTTCTTATACCTTTAGCAAGTTGTTCCTCCGAATCTATCTTGGCTTATCTTGTTGTGTTTGGTTTTTCTTTTTTGGTTGTTTTTTTTTTTTTTTATTATTGGAAAGATCATGTTTCTCTTCTCTGAGATCCTTCTGTGTCTTTAATCAATCCTTATGCTACTTGAAAAAAACAATTGGTATCTAAAAATGCATAGTGGCTAAAAATTACTTCTTGTTACAAAATGTAGCTGATCTACATTAGGATAATTTCCTCTGACAGTATGCATCTGACCATGCTTTTGATTTTGGTCTGTTTGTGGCAATTTTGTTCTTAACTGGGTGATTAACTGGTACTTGCTTCAGTGTCTCGTCTCTTCTTCGTTTTGGCTGTACAGTAAATTGGGGTGCTTCAGAGTTCCTAACCAAAATGTCTGTTGGTCAAACAAAATTGTTTCAGTGGCTGGAAATTCCAGAGCCTATTAATTGAGGATGATTAACATTTAGAATCAATTCCAGAGTGTGTAATTAACTCTGTAGATAATTTAATGATCGTATCTTTGTTATTTCACTAAACAGAATTTGCTTTAAAAAATATCTCAGTGTATATGAAATAATATTTGGATGGGCTCTGTCAAAATAGCACATGAAGGTTTGAGTGCACAGAAGTGACTAGACCATGCTACCTGTGAGTTGCTGAGCTTCTGGAAGACAGGTATACAAGGATCCACTTTGTGCTGTTCTACTGCTCATCTATAGTGCCAGGAAAAAAATACAAAGCAAGTCTGAATCAACCTCCACAGCGTGGTTCAGTGCATCTTCTAAATACGTTTGAGTTAAAAATAATCTGCAGAAAAGGATTTTCATCTGCTTTTACCTTTCTCTTGATGTAGCTGATACAAATTTTAATGAAAGTCTTCACAGAGCTTTAGTATTCTCTTGGTAACGGCTTTTCATGTAGAAGTTACCTGTTGCTGCCTTGACTTCTAGCCACAGATCGTCTTGTTCTAGTCCTACGTTATTACCTGTTGACCTTTGCTAAGTTCAGATTGGTTTGATCTTTTTATCTCTTGTGCTGGAGATTCTGTTTGTGTAATACATGGGTAAAACTTCATCGCTGTGTCAACACTGATTTTCAACTGTGCGAAAACGGTTGTTTGCCTATCAAATCAATGAGGTCAGCAGCTGAGTTTCATAAGCAGTGTAGTTATAATTTTCCCTTTTTACTTACAGAGCTCAGTGGATTCTTCCATCTGATGCTCAAATCAGCTCCAAGCAACATTTAAAAATAGAAGGTTGTGCCTTCCTGTATTTTCATGTTTGTTTTGACCTGTAACTGAAGTACCCCAAACTGGAGATGTCTAAGAGCAGTAGTTGTTTCCCTTTAGTCTCAGGTGGGCGACCAACTGTAATGAGACGTGAAGCTGTTGTGTTGGTTTTCCACCAGCCATCTCCTGTGGAGACCACATGAAATGGCCTTAACACTGACTTTTATATTTTCCTTGTAGAGGGGAAAGGTGTTTTCAACTTCCTACAACATTATAAATTTATCTGTGTGATCCCCTGGTGTGCATATGGCAAATATCTGCCATGATTGCTAAAACAGTTCTATCAAGATTATTAATTGCATAATTAGAATGTGTAAATAGAGCTAGTCAGATGACTGTGCTTCTCGTGCTGAAATGTTAACATATGATGATGTGCTATGGTAGCATGCTATAGTAACAGCAAGAATTGAACCATCAGACCACAGTTTCCTACTAACAAATACTCCTTATGATTATATTTTTCCATGGCTTAAGAGAAAATTCCCAAGGGGATACTCTCACTCTTTGCACAGCTTGCTGCTTCATAAATCAGTGTCAGCATTTGAACTTAGGGGCTCATCAACCAAGTGAGCTTGTCTCTTAGCGGGTGTCCATGCTACAGAAAAAGATGATGAACCAAAAAAGTGATCCAACAAGTTATGCCTTTTCCAGAAACAACAAGGAGTTAAGATACTTCAGGGATCTTAATGCTTTGAGGTGTTCACTCACCGAACTTGTACAGTAGAATACTAAGCTTTGTGCAGCGTCCCCACACCTCGAGTTTTCTAAATTATAAATGTACTGATTTTGAGATTCTATGTGGAATCTGGTTTGCAAGAAGCTATCAAACAGAGGCAAGAACTCAAATGGCATTATAGGATTGATACTGCTTTCTCCTTCAAACTTAAGTTTGCCGGTGGATACAGAATTGTGCCATTGGAACAAAGCTTATGTATTTGTTCCAATGCCATAATTTGTTCCAATGTATTTGGGTGGATGGAGGGTTTTCAATAAAGACAGGCAAGGAAGAGGAGAATCCTTCATGTGAAGGAAAGATGCCTGTGTCTGGAGCTCCTCTGTGGACTGGAGAAGAGGCTTATTGAGAGTGTGCACAGACCTGGCTCAGGAGAGGTCATTCCTCTTCAAGCATTTTCTAAGCATGTGAAAGAGGAAAAGGTGATCTGGAGTAGCCTCCATCGATTCCCTAGGAGTAGATCAGACTTGACTTGCTGACATTACTGCATATGTGGCTGAGCAGTGGGCCGTAGACACAGTCCACCTCGATTTTAGGAAGTTCTACACTTGGGATGGCATAATGCCTTGCACAGGCTGGGGACTGACTACCTGGGAAGCAGTTCTGCTGAAGGACTGCTGAAGAATCTGAGGACCCTATTGGACACAAGGCTGGATGTGAGTTGATTTTGCTTTGCAAGTCCTAGAGATTGTCAGAATCAGTAAACTGAAGTGATTCTTGCCCTGTCTTTGGCATTTGTTAAGCCAAATATAATACTGGGTCCAATTTTGTTCTCTAAGTACAAGAAAAGTGTTGCTGAACTAGAGAGGCCAGTGGAGGACCCCGGGATCATAGAACAATAGAACTGTTTTGATTGGAAAAGACCTCTAAGATCATGGCCTCCAAGTGTTGACCTAATCCCACCATGACCATTTAACCATGTCCTAGAGTGCCACGTCTACATCTATCTTGAACATCTCCAGGGATGATGACTTCACCACTTCTCTGGGCAGCCTGTTCCAATGCCTGGAATGGATGTGCGAGGCTGGAGCACTAGCCCTAGGAGGAGAGGCTGAAGGAGCAGGGCTTATCCAGCCTGAAGAAGAGATGGCTTCAGAGGCTGTGCAACAACCTGCCAGTTCCCAAAGCGCCAGAGCCAGGGGCTTTGTTGGGGGACATGGGAGGACAACTGGGCTGCAACAGTCATAAACTGAAGTGGAGAAAGATTTGAACTATGTATAGAGATATAATATGGCACTGTGAGGGTAATTAAAATGGAACAACCTGTACAGAGAGGCAGGAGAATCCCTCAACTTGGAGGTTTTCCAAACTGGACTGGACCCTGAAGCTGACCCTGCTCTGAGCATGAGCTTGAACTAGAGACCTTCTGATCTTCTGCATCTAACCGCAGTGAAGTTCTGATATACCATCATATACTCCTGACATTGCCTGAGATTGAAGGCAGAGTGCTGGTAAAGCATTCAGTATTCATCCCAGGGTCAGTATAAATGAGGAGATAAGGGACACCAAACAGGAAGAAAACAAAGCAAAGCAGAAACTGCAAAACAAATAAATGAAAGATAACATATGCGTGTGTGTGAAAATAAAATATTAATAATAAAAAAATCTTTAAATATCAAAATATATATGCTTTGTAAAAGAAAAGCAACAGTGGAGAGTATGTTTAATTATTTAATATTTCTGGCAACCCAAACATTTAATGGCAGGTATTAGATCTGTCAATGAAAATGTTTTGTTGTCTAGTCAGTGGTAAGAAATATCTTCCACTGCAGTTCGTGAGTAAGCCTCTTAGAATACTAGTGGTAAATATTTAATAGTAAGGAGTGTTATTTCTCTAAGTGGCAAACGTTTGTTTTCCCCTTATTCCACTTATGGGAGTAGGTGAGCTGTATTGGTCTCACACCAGCTTTAAAGATGAACACACTTTTGGATTAAAAATCAATTTAGAATTGTTCAGTATTTAAAAGTACATTGAGGGAGAAGGAAATGTTGAGCGGAGATGGAAATAATGAGAAATCCATTTACCATTATTACTTAAAACTTGCTTTATTTGATGGAAAATCATTGTTATATCCACGATTTCAGTTATACATATATCCTGTCAATTGCCCTCCATTTTTTGGATGATTCAGCATTTGATACTTAAATCCGAAAAGACATGTTTGTTTATTTACTCTTCTTTGTCAAATCAACAGGGAGAAAAATAAAACAAAACTGTGGTGAAAGAAATATTGGTTTTTGTGGCTTTGTATTTATTAAATAGTTAGTCTGGAGCCCTTTGTTTTGGCCATTTGCACCTGTGCCTTCAGGGAAATATTTTTCAAACTATCCTCTTCAACTCTGTTGCCACAGCCAGGTGAATCTGGGTGCTTTAATGGATACATGCACAGAACAATTAGAGGAGATGGTAGTTGGTGAGCAATGCATTTTTGCACTGAATGATTTTCAAGTGATCTCAAAGTATTTTTGCTGAGGGGAAAAAGACAATAATTTTCAGAATTTTTACAATGAAGTTCTGGCAGATAAATGAACTGTTCAGACTTAAATGAGGATCTACACTCTCAACTGACTAGAAGCAAATGCATATATTGCCTTAGTGAATTCTAAATGGGGTGTCTGCAATGGCCAGCAACATCTCTGTTCTTATACCATTAAAGCAGTGATACACCAGAATATTCCCTTGGAATTAATGGGCAGGTTGGCATTTATGGAGCTGCTTGTGTGCTCAGTGGCTTACAAGCAGTAGAGCCCACTTGGGTCCAGTGGTGTGTTTTGGCTTGCTAGCCCCAGCCTGAGGATCTATCTGCCTGAACAAAGGCAGTGTCTGAATTACTGCTGGGCTGGGAGAATGCCTGCCACTCCAGTGCCAGCTTCCACACCCCATTTAAGGCAGCTGGGTTCTCTCTAGCAGTGCCTCAAGCAGATTGCATCAGCTGGTTGCTCTTCTTTTTAATTTTTTAAGCATCTAAATATCATTCCAAGTATCATGCCTTTTAAATTTTCTGAATAATTGTTTTCTACCTCCTTTGACCTTCTCCAGCTGGGCTGCTACAGCAGCACTTTCCGCAGCGCTTGTGAGAATTCAGTGTGATGCCACTGCAGTATACCCCAGGGTCAAAAATCTGCCTAGAAAATAGCGTGGGATTTACAAACCTCTGGTAACCTCTTCATACACTTCTAGAGAAGGCAGATTTACAGACGTTTTTTTACTTCACATAAGGCTTACAGACTGAAAGCTTATAAATTTATGGTAGGTTAGTTTGGGATCATGCTATAAATGCTGTGTAGTGGCTTCTCAATCTCACTGGTCCAGTGTTAGCTTTTTCAGTAATCAGATGCAAACACATTTGGATGAAGAGATTTGTTTTCCCATCAGTTGGTGATGTTAATGATAGAGTTACTATGATGAAACATGACTTCAGTTCATTGTCCTAGCAAAAGATGGGCATTATAAATCTGGAACCACAATTCTGTGAACAAAAAGAAAAGGTTTGAGTAAGAGTGGAGAGAGAAAAATTACATTTCCTTTCCCCTTCCTCTCCTGCTTGCAGCAGATCCTTTGCCTTATTAAAAAGATCAGCAATTCACTGAGCCTATGACAATTACTCTGTTATTTGATAATCTGTGTTAAAGTCATGGCAATTTCCAAACGCTCGGTTCAGTGATTTATGAGGAGAAAAGTGTTCCTTTCTCTCTTTCTTTAGATACTTAAATCGACCTGTATGTGTATAAGAATGCTTCGATTCATTTTGAACACTTGGAGCCTGCCTCCTTGCAGTGCTAGAGCAATACACTGAACAAGAATTTTCCCTGGCAGCGCATGCTTTGCTTGGAGCAGAGTGATGTGCTCATGGCTGAGTTGTTGCACTGAAAAATGTGTTATCACTCAATCCTAGCAGACAAAGGTCAGGAATCAGCTGGAACCATTCTTGTGCCTGCTCCCCAGTCTGTCCCAGGCTCTCTTCATTCCCATTTCTGAACAGGTTGCTTAGTTTGATGAGAAAGGCAAGCAGTCTTTTCAGATCGAACAGAAGTGAGAATCTGTTTATGATTTCCTTCTGAAATCAGCCCACTTAAATTGTCCAGTGACTGGGACTGAAGCATAGCTGAACATTGACTGTGATACAGAGACACAATTACCCTATTTTGTGATTATTGTTTTCAGAGCAGTGAGTACACACTGCTCTATAGCTTCAGTACACTGTCTCAGCTGAAGCAGAGGTGTCTTCCACCTGCTAAGTCACTACATTCACTGTTTTTTCCCTGATGGTGCATCAGTCTCAACATCTTCTGTGCAACCTGCTCTTGAGGGCTTTAGCTGGCAAATCCTATTTATATGAAATGCAGTTTATCATTATTTCAGGAGCATGGGCTTTAGAATAGTAATAGCAAAACATTGTATGAAGGATTTGAATTTAAGTGTTATTATCAAGATGTGGTCCCTCAGGAGTGATGTGCTCTGAGACAGGTGTTGGTGTTTTTCTTCTTTTATAAATACCTATTGCTTTTCTTTTTAAGCCATAAATGCTACCCTGCAAGACATGGCTTGCAGTCCAATAATCAAATTAATGACCCTTCGCAATTGCAGAATCCTCTGCTAACATCATGAGTTTGTGTGACTGAAACAATCTTGTAGTTAGAGTTATAAAATTACAATAATTTCCAAGTAAAAGCAGAGAAAAGTGTTTGAGTACCAAAATCAGAGGCAGATTCCTAATGTGGTGGCTTCTGTCACACGGGCAGACGTGACCATGTTATCACAGTCTCATACCCTTGATTTCTGAAATAATCCCCACTATCTTGTCAGGAATGTAGCCAGAATTGGAGATTTTCCATTCCTTGCCGCAGAAGGAAGAAAAACAGAGCAAAAGCCAACTAATTGCTCTCAAGTGTTGGGGGCAGTATATTCTGTGGTCCAGAGTCCGTCCTGTTGCTGAGGCTGGCTGTGGGACATAGATTAGCTTGATGATATTTAGACACAGCTCCCTCTGAATGAGAGTAGAAAAGGATATACCTTGCCTAAAGCTATTTGGTGATGTCAATTCTAATCTCACAGAAGCAGTTTTCATAAAATTCTTGTTACTAGAATCAAATCATTGCTCGTGACTAAAGCTTTCATTTGGAAGGGAAAAAGAAACCCCAACCAAACAAACCAGCATCTAAAACCACTGTAATAAATGTAAGAAGGTTGAAAACCTGAATGGCTACAAATGCCACAGTTAAAAATTAATATAGTGAATAATGTGATGTAAAATCAGTAATAATACTTTTTCTGAGTGGCCTAGCAAATACTTTTTCACTCAGAGGGTTGATAATGTTGAACTGTTAGGTGGCTATTATTATCTTTGATGAAGAGTACACAAAGCCAAGTCCCCATTTGTGGGACCTTACAGATTCCTATACCAGGATTTTGCAATGGTTGCAAGACAAGATTGGGAGAGCATCTGGGAGAAATGTTTGCTAAGTATGAATGTGCAATTCCTAGAATTTTTTACTATAGTTTTAATGGATGATTGGAATTTATTTTGCACTTAATTTCTTCTCTGCGTCATTCACAAAGCTTTATCTAAAATATTGATTTCTTGGCTTTTCATTTTATTTTTCCTATGTGGGATAAAGAGTAAAAGTGACTTAATCCTCAAAGGCTGCAAGGAATGTTGGATCTGGCACTGAGAAGGAAAATAGTTGGTTTGCAGTGGGAATGGTATGGAAACCAAATACTTCTAATGCTTCCTAAAAGAAGAAAAATGAGCAGCTGGTGCTGATGACTTGCAACTTTTAAACTTTTATCACAAATTACTTAATAAAAGGTCTTATATATTTTGTCAGCCATTTTTTTTAATACCTTTGCATTATTATGGGAATAACATGTCACCAGAGCATCTTGCTTTGACAGAGAGAAAGCAGAGTTTAGCAGCTAGTAAAGGCAATATGTGGCTTCACAACTGTGAATGTCTAAGTGGGTTTAATGACAATGATGTGTCTGTACGTAAACCTGTGATACTGCTTTGTGCTCTAGATTGACAGCTCCTGCTCTTAGTATATGGTAGTGCCTCACTGTAAATCACAAATACATGCATCAGTGCAAAACCCTACAAACAACAGTGCACCAGAACACTCGGGTTCTGTCTGAGAAAACATGTGGGCTTCTAAAATCCCTCTGCGGAGAGAGACTTAAAGGTGGGATTGGAGGAATTTGCTGTACTTTGTTAACTTTCTATAAAATGTAGATATTCCTATACAAAGCTCCTTCAGACGGCATCACAAGTCATGTGAATTAAGGTTTGTATAAAATTGGACTGGTTTGCTCCCAAGTTTTCATACAGTTATGACAGGATTTGGTTTGGCTTGAACATATGTTTGACATTCGTGGTAAATCTAATTGATGGTTACTGCTTTTATGGTAGATATCCCAGCATATTTGAGAGCAAAATTTAATGCTAGTCTCTATGCATCCTTTCTAATCTCACTTTTGTTCTCCTTCAGTGTTATATAGATTATGATTTAGGTACTTCCTGAAGCTGGAAATCTGAAAGGTTGTATGGGCTGAGATCAGTCTCTGCTGTTCTTACATTATCATGCTAGTCCCTGCGCCTTTGACTGCCTAACATTATAAATCTTTTTTTCCCACATTTGTCCATGATGTTTGTATTCCTGCTACAAAAGTAATATGTTAAGTGAGGGTCAGCCCAGACTCTGAGGGACAGCTGAATCATAACTTGTTTGCTAATTGGGATAAGATCACAAAATCTAGATTCCGATACCACAACCACAGAGATCACAGAATTCTTCAGGTTGGCAGGGACCGTGGGGATGTCATTGGGTCCAGCTCCATTTCTCCTTTCTTCATTGCATTGGTGAGAGTTTCCATGCCAAGGCTATACTCTAAGTCCCATGGTAGCTTACAGCATCAATGAAATAAACAAACAATTTGGCGGTGCAAAAAGCAGTCAGTCCTTAATGTGTTCCCAAGCTAAAGGCTCCTATAGCCTTTTGACTGAGACAGCTCTCCTAGAGATGAGATACCTCCAATGGAAGCTGGATAGCTTCCAGGGAGAGGGCAGACTCCTCTCTTCATGGAGTAGGTCTGAGGCAGGCAAGGTACTGGGTATTCAGTGGTTGCAAATTTGACGCTAGTTTATTCCTGGAATATTAAACATTTCATGTTTATTCCTGTTATATCTGGCAAGACCACTGTGTTTCTGCTCAGCTCTGGTATCTTCATAGTTCCTTTGATTGATTCAACAGAACATTCATGAATCTGAAGCCAAACTGAGCTGTTTTCTCAGCAGTAAAACATGAGATTAGGAAACAAGATACAGTCAGTTTTTCCTTTCTTTGGTGGTTTGTTGTTGTTGATGTTTTTTTTTTTTTCCTCCTAGTCATTCTATGTTAATGTGCAAATTAGTGTGTGGTGTATGCAAAGTGGTGTGGGAAGTCCCCACTGAATATAAATCAAACAAATGTTCTTTCTCAAAATTTCCTAAATCTTTGTAAGTGGAACCAAAATTACACCTTTACTTTGGAATGATGAAATAGTTTCAAGATGATCTGTAGGAAAGATGTGTTTATGGTTGGTATATTTAATATTTTATGGAGAAAATTTATGTTATCATTATTTTTTCATCTCCCTCGCCTGAAATTTTGACAAGGTTTCTGGCACTTCTGTTCATACATCTCATACAATTTACAAAATGAAATTGCAAAAGAAAGGAGGAATGACAACCAAATGACACATGTGGTTGTCATGTACCTCATGGCCCCATTCATTTGGTAGTTCTGCATTTTCCTGTATGCCTCACATTGCTTAGCTTTTTGGAAATAAAAATTCAAAGGTGAGTTTGTGATTGATTTGTACCTGAATCACTGGCTGCAAGGATGGGGACAAAGCAGTGGTGTCACCCCCCATAGTTTGTACGGCTTGAGAAAGAACACATTGGGGTGGTTTCTATAGAAGAAATGCTTCTGAAATGCACGATACTTATTCGCAGAATCACAGAACATATCTAGGTGGAAGAGACCACCAAGATCATCCAGCTCAAACTTCAGCACTGAAGGGTCAACACTAACCCATGTCTCTAAGTGCCACACCACTTGAACACTTCAAGGGATGACAACTCCACCACTGCCCTGGACAGACCCTTCCAATGTTTGATAACCCTTTCAGTGATGAATATTGCCTAATATCCGACTTAAACCTGCCCTGGTGCAGCTTGTAACCATTTTCTGCAGTCCTGTTGTTTGACAGCTGCCTCCTGGCTCCACCCTCCTCAAATGGTTGCACAGAGTGATGAGATCTCCCTCAGTCTTCTCTAAACTGAACAACCTCAGCTCCCTCAAACACATTCATGGTAGGCACATATTTCTGTTGTCATTTTACTTTTCCATTAGTTTGGTGCAGTGAAACTCAAGTATTGGTAGTGTTGATTTGGGAGTGAGAACAGCTTAGCAATCCTAAGTTACAAAACCTGCAGGAAGATTCCATTTAAATCATATTGTCAATCAAAATCCAGCCAGATGGATTGAATAAACTGAGCTCAACCTCTCTGTGTAAAAGGGAAGTGCCTTTTTATTTTCACCCTTCCTTTCTGCCCTCATATGGTGAAATATCTGAGTGAGCTTTATAAGCTCATTTTTAAAAAGTTTTGGAGAACTTTTTTTCATTCTGAAGTCAAACGTGCAATTCAACAAATACTTATCAGTTAATTATTTGATGTGCCAACTGTTTTAAGTATCTCAAGTGTAGTCAGACTGAGTCTTCTTCACTTGAACTTCAAATTTGTTTTAATTGGCTGAACCCATTGCCCCCACAATTTTTGGTTTCTTCTTCCCAGAATCTTCCAACATTATCCTTGTTCCTGTTCCTGTATTTCATGTTTTCCCTGGATGGGATTTTCACATGCAACCAGAGAACACAGATTGTATTAAAAATAATGGATCTTGGCTATCAAATCATCCAAGGTTCTTTGCCAGTGCTACCATCTTCTGTTCACTGCATTTGTTGTACTCTCCTTTATGAAACAGTGCTCTTCTCTCTGACTCAGTGAATCTGTCTTCCTTTCCTTTACCATCAATTTCAGTTGACCTCCAGCTCACCTTTAGATGGGGCATGAGGACACTACTAATAGCATCAGAGGGATTGCAGATGCAAGCCCCTTTTGTACTTGAAGATCTTAGCTGTCCCCAGGTTTTCTTCTAGTTAGTACCATTCATATGGGTGTGTACCACAGTGTCTAAACGTGTAGTCACAGCAAGGAGCCAGTGTGCTAACACCTAGAGTCTTGAGCAAGTGAGAATTGAATTTTGGGTCACATTTTATTGAAATATCCTATCAATATTGGTTAGCTCTGTTTGGGATTATTTTAAGAACTAAGGAGGCAAACTGTGTGGTGTGTCAGTAACTATGGATTTCAAGTTTGTGATAAATTACTTGGCTTGGGATAAAGATGATACAGTTTTGGCTGTTACTTCTTTGTAATGCAACAAGATCAGAGGAACACTGGAGTGATTCTTTGATGGAGTAGGTAATGTAGGGCACTCTTTGTTAATACTACTTTGCTAACAAAGCCTCTAGTGTGGAACATATTTCAGAGTAGATGAAGCACCTGA
>VWZE01009149.1:1696725-1709482 GCA_013396675.1 Eubucco bourcierii | reverse complement strand
CAGGGACCTGCTAGAGAGAGTCCAATGGAGAGCTATGAGGATGATTGAGGGTCTTGAATATCTCTCTTATGAAGAGAGACAGACAGACCTAGGGCTGTTTAGTCTCCACAAGAGAAGGCTGACAAGAGTCTTATCAATGTCTATAAATTATGATCTTTCAAGGTCCCTTCCAGCCCCTGATATTCTTCAATTCTGTGAAATATCTTAGGGGTGGCTGTGAAGAAGAAGGTGCCAGTCTCTTTTTGGTGGTGCCAGGTGGTAGGACAAGGAACAATGGGTACAAGCTAGAACACATGAGGTTCCACCTCAACACGAGGAGACACATTTTTATGGTGAGTGTGAAAGAGCATGGGAACAGGCTGCCCAGAGACTTTGTGAAGTCGTCTTCTCTGGATGCATTCTTGTGTGGCCTACCTGAGATGACCCTGCTTTGGCAGCAGTATTGATCTCAGTGATCCCTGGAAGTCCCTTCCAACTCCTGATATTCTGTGATTCTGCACTTCTGTAAGGGGTGAGCAGGATTGCAGTACCTGCAGTCTCCCTGCCCTTCACTGCTAGTCTCCAGCCTTTCTGTGTCCCAGGCTGCTGAAGGCAGCAGGTACCTTCATAATTAACAATAATTCCCAGGGAATTATCTTGTGTTAATTTGTCCAGTGTATGCTTGGGTTTATGAGAACTTCTGGATATAGGTTTTTCTTCAGGACAGTGTCACAACTTCACAGAATTTGAGGAAATCCTCCACTGCTGGTTTTTTTTTTTGCCTTGGCTGCCTTTGGTTCGTTTGATGGCAGCTTGTTCTATGGATAGGCAGCACTGTTTGTACTGTGTCACTCTGTGTCTCACGTGAATTTGTAGACCTCTGGTGTATCCTTTCTTGATTGCTTTTCAATCTCTAATAGTCCTGGCTCTCTTCATCGTTCTGATGCAAAGCCTGTTTCTTCTCTGTTGCCTTTCTCCAAACCTTTCCCAGTTCTACCAATAGCATCTACCCCAGTTGTTTTTCAACTCTTTCTGTAGTGAGCATGGTACTGAAGGTTATGTTGAAGGTACAAAGCACAGCTAGGGCTTGGAGCTATACAATGACTTATTCTTTGTGGCTCGTTTTACTCTTGATAATGTCTGGTTTGGTTTGGGTTTTGCGGTAGGTTTCTTTTGGTATTTTTTGTTTGGGGTGTTTTGCTTGGCGTTGGTTGATTGGTTTTTGGGACTTTGTTTTTTTCTTTTTATAAACATGAAATGCTATTGAGCTGATGTTTCCATGGCTTTGGCTATATAATGCTAGAAATCTTTTAGAATTTTAGGGAGATAACCACTCATCCTCCTTCCAAGGCATTCCCCAAACAATAGGTGTCCTGGGACAAGAGCTGCTTTCAGCAGGAGCTTGGGTACAGTTTTTTTCTGGTTTCATGCTGGCGTTAGCACTGAATGTCAGGTGGATGCTTTAGTCAGCCCACGATTCTTTAGGCTTTCTGGTAGGGTTCTCGCTTTTGATAAATCAGTATATGACTGCTTTTGAGAACTTTTCTGAGTTCTTTAGTAATTGGTTTTGTGAGTTTTGCCCTTTTTTAACTCTACCTGACTGTATTTTCACACAAACTGTTGCAGTTCATGATCCTTTCTGTGTCACTCAGACCTTTTGATGCTTTTGGAATAATGTTTAGTGGGTTGTTGGTTTTGGTGGGGTTTTTTTGGGGTTGGGGGGGGCTTTTTGGGTAGGTTTTTTTTTCCTTTTCTGTATTTTATGTCTTTTACTGTATTTTCCAGTTGTGATGGCTTTCTCACGGTCCTTCTAAAGTTCTTTTTAAGTGAGACATTCTCTGAATCTTCAGCATGGTATCTTTAAATAGTTTCTACGCTGCCCACCACAGGCTTAGAGCATCGACTGCCTCTTTTAACTCCTTTTTCAGAATAAAAAAAAACTCCTTTTCTGACTTTACTGCAATTTCTACTTCTGAAATTTAAGAAAACCCCCTAAGCTGTGTCCTTGCTGTTCCTACCAGGGTATTGCATTGGAGCATGCTGTGCTCAGGATTGCAGTGCAGCTCCTTCGTGCTGACATTTACCCAGGTGCACACACTGCTCAGGGTTAAGAGAAATGTTGCTTTCCTGTTTGTGGGCTTCTTGCCTAGTTGCTCAGTGGAGCTGCTGCTAATCATATCCTTGGATGTAGGCTTCGCAGTGCCTCCTGATGTGACGTTATCTAGTTTCCATGGAGGTAATGGAAGGCTCCCATTACTGTTGTGTTTTCATCCTTTGCAGCATTTCTGCTTTCTTCCTGTATCTACTTACATGCTTCTATTTCTGTGTCTGCTGTTGCTACCACTGGCAAAGTCAGATGTTCTCAAAAACATTCAGAAAAAGCCAAGTATAATATGAACCTCTGGTGGAAGCTCTGGTTGCGTTTAAAGGAGCTTTCAAAACATCTGAATGTAAGTTAGAGATGCTGCGTATTAAGATAAAGCTAAATTGCAGGACACATTTCATACATTCTCCCTAACACAGGAAATAGCACAATTATCTGATCACTCACGTCTAAGTGGTGATTGTTGCTGTGCTTCCCCAGTCTAATTCTACTTCTGTTGCACATCCATGTATGCCAAACTCTGAGAAGTGCTGTCATGGCTTATCCATCAGCATTATCCAACACTGCAACTGCCAGGCAGTGTTTCCTGTAATAGTACTCGGCAGCACAGGCTAGGCTGGGGGAGTTTGGGCTCCTGTGTTGGTCATGTACTAGTTGCCGTGAGGGATGTGATGGCAGACTGGGTGTGAGCCACTAAATAAAACACATTAGAAAATTACAAAACAGTTAATAAAAGTGCCGTGCAGAAAAATGGTTTAGGAGGGAGATGAATGGATGAGGAGAGTTTCTCCAAATGTTAGGGATTGTGGTGTAGTGTCTGTGCCAGGCTCCCATAGGTGCACACGTGCAGTCTGTGCTGGACAGAGCAGTTTGTACTGCACAGGATGTTTAACTGGCAGATTATTTAATAAGTTAATGTTTCCCCTACCCCTTTGTGAAAATACTGTGTTTGTGTCATGCTCCACCCGGTAGCTTTGGTAAGATGCCTTTCTGTGGCAGTTTATACTGCCATAGCCTCACTCAGGTGGAAGCCCAGTGGTTGATTCTGATCATCTCCCAGAGACACCTGGAATAGAAAATAGCCTGAGAATACGGAGAGCTGGAAAACAGGTTTCATAACAGACCAGAATAAGGGCAGGGCTATGTCTATGGATCTGGGGATCTACTTTTTAAGTGCTACAACTGATGAAACACTTTGAGTCTGGCTTGCTAGCACAGCAGAAAAACAGTCTGTCAGGAAGGGCACGGGAGGCCAAGGGAGGAGGTGTTTAAACTTCTGTTACTCACAGAAACATACTGCCTTTGCTTCTGCTGTGCCTCCTATTCCTGCGTAGAAGATAGGAGTGGTAGTTTGCTTGCTTTACTTTTCTTTGCTGTTTTCAACACTTCGTGAAGCTGGACAAACTTCAAGCGGGACAGGCCAGGAAACACAGAATCTGAACACAGGTGTTCCTCCATGGGCAGATGAAGGAACTGAGGAATGTAATTTGTAATTACAACTAGAACAAATTTACACTTTGAGTTCCTGATGAGTACAGCTTTGTATTTAATTTTGAACACTTTCCTTAAAAATTAGACAAAATCTAAAATTCTATTTTCCTGTGGAGCATAATCACTTTTAACTGAGGTAACAGAGACAGAAACTACAGCCCTGTACCGTACGTTTGTGTTTGCTACCAGTATGAATGGGAGAGAGCACCAGTCACAGATTGCTTTGCTGATTAATAAAATCCACATCAGGAATCTCAATAGAAGATCAAAGTNAACAAACGAAAAAAACAAAAACACCAAGCAAGAAATTAATCTGCAAGATGACTCATGCTGAAGAAGTCTGTACAGTTCATATTTTATAATATGGAACTTTAGTTTAAACTTGTGAATTTTCTTTGCTTCAGATATGTTCCACAAATAATTTTCCTTTATGCCACTGCTATGGTAAGGTGTCTCTAAAGATAAAATTATATTTCTTTACAACTCTTTCTTTCATGTTTGCTTTTTTTTTTCTTTGTTTGTTGGATAACTTCATAATGCCATTAATGCGTGTTTTTGATCTCTTGAGGTAAAAGCAGGATGGAAAAATGCAAAAGAAGGGTTGGTATTTTAATCTTCTTTGCTGCTGAATGTAATTTGCCCTTACTGTGCTTCTATTAAGAAAAGCTATGCTTGAAAAATTACTAGTAACACAGTTTTCCTGGAAGGTCCTCTTCATCTGTTAGCTTCTTTATTCTCACAACTTCGGGGGGAAAAAAAGTTAATATATAAATTATGTATAAAGGTCAGCAGCTTTTGTTTCACTCATCTAGAGCTTTGGGTTTGTATTTTTTTCAGGTACATATGTAACAGCCCTTTCTTCTCCTTTGGTCTAAGGCTTTTTTTCTTAAAGTATATTAGTAAATTTGGAGAGAAGAACTATTTCTGTGGTAGTCAATATCTCCATGGTTTATTTTTAATGTCTTCTGGAAATGAGAGTAAATTGTTCATTGGGGCATTCAGGAGCAGTTGCCTGGAAGGAAAGGTATTAGAGGAAGAAAAAAGCAAGAAAAAAGTAGAGCTGAACTTTTTTTTTTTTTTTTTTCTCTCTTCAGCTGCATATGACATTTCCTTGGAAATTAGTTGTGTTTTCATTTTCTCTTATTTGAATGCCTAGACATTTGAAGTGTGGAGAAATATTTAGTTAGGGGTTAATGAAAAAGCTATTTATATTATAAATGAACATTCATTCAAGGTAATTTCTGCTGTTTAAAATCCCATATTGCTGGACTTACAATTAAAAGTTTGAAATAACTCTGTATCCTTACCCCATCCCATTGTAGCAGAGATCACACAGTTTTTCTTCAGTGAATTTGTCTTGTATCTAGGTTTTCTTTCAAATCCCTGGAGTCAAAATAAAGGACCTCTTGTTGAAATGGGTACTTTGTTTTGTAAAGGTATTTCCATAAATCCAGTTCCCGATTTAGAGGCCTAACTGTATTTTTGTACTGTGTTGTCCTAATCAGTCACTGTTGTCTTAAATGGCTGTTTGGGGGTACTCTACCTCAACCCTTAGCACTCTTTGAACCAAGAAAAAGCAACACAGGAATCAAAGCAACACCAGTGAGTAACCATTCACTGATTTCCATTTTGCCATCCTCTGCTGGAGATGATAAAAGCAATTGGCAAGGGCTGTGTCATGTATGCTGCAGGAGGCCAGCTGAAAGTCAGATTTGCTGTGGCACAAACCTTTTTTTGTGTTCTCCCACATATCTTTCCTTTATTTGACATAGAACAGCAACAGGAATTGGAGTTCCAATGAATCTTGTATCACTGAGAAGGAATTTCAAAAGAATTTTTTTATAGTTGAAAGAGCATTCCACAGCATGTGAGCTGTGATTGTACGTATGCACGAGCACCATTCACAGCCTTGGTCTTCATAGGTCTCTAGAGGAATATAAGTAAGGCTCAGCAAGCTCATTAGTTAATTCTCTCCATACAAGCATTTATTTTTCCTGCGCCTTTTTCTCTTTCTTTTTGGTTGGTAGGGAAAAACCCTAGGATCTGACAGTGAACTTTTGGTCTCAATAAAGTAGTTATAGAGGAATTGGGTGGAATTTCACTGAACTTCACTAAGAGGGAGAAAATGTGGAAAATGCTTCCTCCAAGCAAAATATGAACAAAATGTTTTGATTCATTAAACTCCTTACTATTTGCCTGCAAGTGAGAACCTTACAGTTATTCAGCTGAATAGTGCGTGGCCCTGAGGGGGCAGAGCCAACAGAAAAAGAGATGGCATTAGTCCAAAGAGCAAAATGCATGTTTTCAGGAAAATCAGGAAATTTTGCTCCAGGCACATCCCTACTTGCACAGTGAGTTTGTTATATTGGGATCTTATATTGCTGTTTAGTTTGGTTTTAAATAAGAAATGAAAGCTACTTTTTAATGTCACATGATATCTGGAGGGTGCTCCACAGAGCAGACCATCTGCTGTAATGGTTTCATATGCATTTAACTTTTCTAGCTGAAGTGTTTTAAGTTACACTGCAAGGACCCATTACTTTGTCTGATTTTGGGGAGAGTTTGTATCAACTTCCCTGCATGGAATCTTTGCTTCTGAAATACAACATACTGGTTACAATAACCGATAAATAAGTGCATTGTTATCACATGGCTTAATTTTAGTTCCATATCTCATTTTTATGGAGGTGCTTGGGAATTTCATATCTTTAACCATTTGAGAAGTAAAAAAATGTTGAAGGCTGAGCATAGAATTCTAAGGACATGCAGTTGAGCTGCTTCCAGGAGAGGGCAGTAGTGTCATACCTAGCATGGATGGTGGCCTTGAAGTGCCAGCTGCTTGTAGAGACATCGTTTCTGATGTCTTTGTTGTCTTTAGTGTACAGAATAGAAGATCTGTATTACGCCTTTCTCTGTACATTCCTGTTCATGAGATGTCTGTAAAGTCCAGAAGTTGTGGTAGTCCAACACAACTCAAACCCTTTCCAGGGTAAGTTCTGCCCAAGTACCATGTAGTTGTACAGAATTGAGTACCTTTTTCCAGCGCTACGCTGCCGATCCTGTTTAACATACTGGACAGGTGTTTGCATGCCCAGCTTCGTAACTTGTGTCAAAGTCCTCACCAGCAGAATGTAATACTCAAGGTGTTAGCTGGGTAGCAGGGAGCCTAGAGCTGGAAGTAACTGACCTGGACACATGCCCATTTGATGACCCGGAATAGTTCCTGGAGTCTCTGTACATTTGTTGTCTGTATATTGGTATCCAGAGTGTGTCGTTCATAGTCTTTTTGACAGCATTCACTTCTGAAGTTGCTGGTTTGCATTTAAAAATGCAATCTTATTTTGCAAGTGAATTTCTCTCACTTTTGGTATGTTATGCTCAGGTGTCCTTGTAGGTCCTGTTGTTACAGCCCAGAGAAGTCTCAGAGGAAAAGGCTGTGGCAATGTCTGCCCTCTCCTAGCAAACAGGAAGGCTCATGTTGTCGTGTCCCTGCCAACTTAAACACCCTGCAAACTGCTCCTGCTCACTGCCTCACTTTATCTGTGCAGGTGGCAAATACTGCTGAGCGGTGACTGGTTCTCAAACCACACAGGGTTGGATTGCTTGTGCTCAGTGCCATTTGGAGGATTTAAGAGCTGAATATATGGAATGCTTTACAGGACTTCACGTCTTACTACCTCATTGTGTATACTACCAGTGTTATCTGTTAGACAAGTAGTGATGACAGAATAGTTCCTTTTCCTTTACTATCATTCAGTTGTGGTTACAAGTGCTTGAATGCAACTGCAGACTAGACTGTAGTGGTAAGAGGAAACCTGTGGAATGTGGCATGAGGGAGAGATAAGTGGTTAAAAAGATGAACTGTGAGCTTAATACCTCTAAGTAGCCAACAAGAACAGAACTGTAATAACCCATTATGTTCTCATCTTATCCTGATGTGGGGTCTTGGCACAGTAGGCAGGGAGCCTTGCCAGAGTACCTATTGAAGAGGTAGTCCAAATGAATCACAGCCTCTGTAGTGGGACACTTGATACCATGACAATCATTAATTTCTTGTTCTTCACTTACCCTTCATGCCACTGCTTGGAGCTAAGCTATGGCACCTCTATTTCCAGAACTGTAGCAGACCCCTTCTTCTGAAACACCCACCAAAAGATGTTTTCTGTCTACTAACAAGAGGAGCAGCAGTGTTTTGGGATAAAGAAAAAAAAACAAAACAAAAAGCCAAAGCACACTCCCCCCAGTAACCAAGACTGACCTTATTCTTCTTTGTGGACAAATGGTTTCTTACAACTGCCCTGTATTTGTTTATATGAAGTTCTCAGCTGGTTCAAAAACTAAGCTGAGTGCCTACAAATGAACGTGGTTCATTTGACATGCAGAGAAAAACTCCTGTAGATAGTATCACATGGAGATTTAACATTAATAGAAAGCCCATGCTGCTGGTTGCTGAGAAGAGATGGAAAAAGAAGTACCAATGCCACATGGATCAACTCTGCATTGTGGGAAAAAATGTTGACTTACCCCCAAATGATCAGAAGAAAAATCCATGGGTGCTCCAGGACCTGCCATGCTGAAGGAAGGAGCTGACAGCAAACCCTGAGGGAGGCAAGAGGAATCTGGAGCAGCATGTGACCCAGTTGGGCTTGTGGCTGCTAGGTGCATGGCAGCAACTTAAGCCCCTGTGAACTTGCTAGTGGCATGAAAGAAAAACTTGTCCAACCTGTAGCTACACACAGTAAGCGGTGGCATTTCTGTTGTCTTGCTTTGCTGGGGGACAAGATAGATGTTTTTTGCCTTATAAAGCTTCTATAAGAAGCAAAGGGGGGAAAAAAAGTCAGCCTTGTTTTTTCACCACTTTTGTGTCCACAGATGCTATCAATGGAAGCGTCTTTGAAGAACATCCATTGTCAGGTCAACAGATCGCTCAGTCCCAGGCACATTAGAGCTCTTAATTTATTGTAAGCTTTTGTTTTCCTAGACAAAAATAATTGTTCAGCCAGTTGAGCTTGGAGTTTTAGAATGCCTTGTCTTGACTACATTACAGCACCCACATCCTATTGAATCACACTGTGTGTAGGCTCTTGGCAGGAGTGACTTCACATCTGGTTTAAAATTTTTGAATCTCTCTTAATATAATAAAGATAATGTTTATGAGCCTTTAAAACTGTGGTGTGGGAAAGGGTCGGCTGACTGCTGAAAAGCTGGTGCGATGATGAAAACGAAATAACAAGAATAGACACGGTCTGTATTATAAAAACATGTCTGACATGAAAACAATGGCTGCTTCTAATCCTTTAAGGCTGTGACTAGGATTTGTCCTGTAGATGCTGCCTTCAACTTCATTTAACTTTGGCTTGGAAAGGGAAAGACTATATAAATAGAATAAGTTGCTCTTTGGTGGGATAACTTGTGGTGCCATGCTACTATCAAAGGGAAGAAGAGACTGAGAGCATAGCTCTAGGGCAGCTTCTCAGCACTGCAGCTGCTGTGAACGTGAGTGTAGACTTTGCTGATTTAGCAATTAATCAGGTAAAGGGGATTAAGGCACTAACCTAGGCAGTCAGTAAAGGAGCAAAATGGTCATTACTGAGTAGATTCAATATGGGCTTTGAATGCAATTGCTAATATTTGTGGATGAAGGATTATGAGTTCTCTATGGCCTGCTGTGCTGATGCACATGAAGAAAGTGTTAACTGGGTGATGCAAACCAGACCAGGATAATTAGCATGCAAGCAGACTTTGTTAAAACATACTCCGAGTCGTTATTTAGCTTAGTAAATGAAAACAGTTTGTTGATCACCATTCAGCAATCCTTCTTAACAACAAAGTATCTTTCCCTTCTGTGTTACACTTTCAAGAAAGCCTTGAGAAAACTGAGTTCATACTGATTGTCCTCTACCGGTTCGCCTGTTTGCTGTATCATACTTGTCAAGCACTGCAAGGTGTCAGTAACACTTGCTTTCTAGTCAGCTAATTAAGCTGCAAAGTTAGTTACACCTACACAAAAGGGAAGACGTTTGATTAAAGTCTGCATTTGGCAAAACATGTTGATGAGACATCTTTTTAGAAAAGAGGGAAATTGTATGTTTTTATTGGCAAAAAACACTCAGTGAAATCGTTTTAACATCCTAATACTGCATTCCAGAATCCATGTCGTTTTCCCAAGGATTTTTCAATAGCAATTAAAGTGAGTACTGGCTGTAGCACACTTGGCTATTGAAAATCACTGCCAGACCTTGTTCTAAAGTTTAGAATTTCCAGTCTCAGTCACTATCGGTTACCAGGCTGCTGAAGCAACTAGAAGTTAGATCCCAGAGTGGGTTCAGGGACAGTTCTTTACTTTTCTGCATTATAGAATCTCTAAAACCTCCTAAAATATGCAGGATAATACAATACAATGGTTTTCTCTACACCTGCTGGAGATTTCCGTCTTCGCCTTGTGTAAGCAGATTGGAAGGGTTTTCCCTAGGAGAAGTGGAGCTGTTTTCACAAATGAGTTTTTATTCTCTTTTATTTTTATATGTCTCGCTGTCTGAAAAAGGTGTAACACCGATGCTTTGGTTTTAATACTGAGACAGGAGAGCTGTGGTTTGCCAGAATGGTTTCTTTCAAGATTGTATTTTAAATTGCATGCTGTTTTTTATAAGGGGGAGTGGGGGGAGAAGGGATTGCATGAATCACGGAAGCCATTTTGACACTGCGATTTCACTCTCTGTGCTGTTGCTGCTTGTGAAGCATTTTGCTCAGTGTTGCTCTGGCTTGGCTGTTGGCACAACCATATGTGAGTCTGTATCAAGGAATGGATCTGGCAGACAAAACCCAAAGATTTTCTTTCTTTTACAAGAACCTGTGGAACCAGAGCCAATCATGTTTTATATCAGGTGCTTTCCACAAATGTGCTTGGCACTTGGATGAGGTTTTCTTAGCCCTTTGAGAAGTTGAGATGGAGTACTGTAATTATTGTAGGTCTGTAATGATTACAGACTACTGTAATTATTATAGGCTACAAGGGGTCAAGATGTTGTTATAAACGTAATGGAATTGGAAAACTTATTTGTTTATAGCAAAGTATCACAAGAAGGATCTTAGATGTGTTTAAGGTAAACAAACAAAAATGGATGTCTGAGGTTAACCGGTGCCTCAGAGCCATCATTTTCCTTGGGATTGCCTCAGTTGTTTGGTAAACTTAATCTTCTTTCATGTTATTGGTTAATTTAAAAAGTTGAGAAATGTGAAACTAGAAAGATGTTGGTGTTCTAGGCATAATAAATGACATAACTCAAAAGCCAAGCCAAGCTCAGATAGCAAGTCTGCTCATGTAATGACCAACAGTTTTCTGTAGGGCTTGCAGTTACTTGGTTGGTTTGCAGGTTAATGGCAATTACCATGTTCTGTGGCATAGCTTCTTACTTGTATATAGGCATAAATGCCTTGCTGCTGTTACTTCCAGAATTCTTGGGGCAAAATTGCCTGTTAGAATCATTCTTTTGAATCTATACACTCTGTGCAACCACGATGTCAACACCTTTATTAGGTATCTTCAGGTCCTAGCAATGAGTTAGCAAGTCCAGTGCTTGAAATGCAGAGTAAGCAGAACTAATCACCTGCTTCTGATTCTGACAGCAAAGACACCATCTGTCTTTCCAAGCCAAACATCGCATTTTCCAGGAGCAAGCTTGCTCCTTCCGGAAGGGATCCATACCTGTCAAGTGATAAATGTTACTAATTAACAGGTGGCCTCCAACATTTGTAGTTGTTCCTGATCAGATGGTATATGCCCACATTGTATCATGGACCACCGTGTGCTAGAACAAGGAGGTAAAATCAACAGAAATGTATCATTACTTTTTTTCTTTCAGTGATGGCAATAGCCTCGCTGAATAAATATTGAAAGAAACCAGACAGCAATACTTCTCTGCTTGGAGACCGAAACCTAACATTTCGCTGGTTTGATTCAGTTAATAAATAATTGTTGGTCAGATAGGAAAGATCATTCCTTCAGTGGTTGTGATAGAAATGTCTCTGAAGATCTGTATTCCATCCACTGACCAGAATTTTCCATCCTTCCCAAACATTACTCATTCTTCAGCTCAAGACATGAAATAACTCCTTCAGAACATGACAGATGGTGGTGGTGAGGAGCAGTGAGTGTTACCCTCAGGAGAGCAGGGCTCTGGAAGAGCAGGGCAGGACCATGAAGCAGGGCAGCACAGCTGGCAGATGGATGGGTGGATGGTGCTGGCTTGAAAGACCTGAACTCAGGAACTGGCTGCTACAGTGTTTTATTAACTTATGGATACTTAGTCTCCTACAGAGCTGGGCAAAGACGAAGCTATCCTAGCTTCTCTTGCAAAAACCGCAGTGAGAAATGAAGGATGGGACAATCAGTTGGCTGTTCTTAGCAGAGCAATAAAATGGATGGAGTGTCATATTATCCATGCCTGCATGAGCAAGGAAAATCATCTCTTGAAACGTAAAAGAAAGCACAGAACCTAAAAGTGTGCTGAGCCTAGCCACTGCTTGCTTTGTGCTGGCTACTGATGCTCTGCTAGACATTAGTGAGGCACGGCTGACATCTAAAATCAAAACAGATACTTTGGTGCTATTTTCCTTCTATATCATTATTACTGTTAGTGCATTTCAGCGTTTCCATTTAAGAGACCTTTCATTTATAGAATAAATTGTCAAGCTTTAAATAATTTTCCTGTGGTTAAAATGTGACATAATTAATATCACTACAGGAGCATTTGTGTGATATTTCAGTTAAAGCAAACAATTACTATAGGACTATTTGTAAATCGTAGTAGCAGCAGAAAAATCAATTAGTTACTTGTTGCAAAAATCATTACATCAATTGCATTTTATTTTTCTCTTTGTTTGCTTAATGCAGAACAGGGATGACAAGAAAATCAAGTTACCACTCTAGTAGTTTTTTCTAGGTGGTAACAATTACATTTGTTACCAAATTCATGATAATATTCACAATTTCAGTGTTTTACAATGCAGTACAGGCAGCCAAATGCAGTGGCTAGAAAGATTGGGAGTTTACGGTCATGCTTCTCAAGTCTCTTGCTGTATTTTAATTATTTTCTCATTCTACAGTGGTGATTTTTTTTTTAATTTTTTTTTTTTTTTTGCTACTAAGCTGGGGGGGGGGGAGGGGGTTATTTCATATTTCAT
>VWZE01009149.1:1673916-1696711 GCA_013396675.1 Eubucco bourcierii | reverse complement strand
TTTTTAGCTACTAAGCTGGGGGGGGGGGAAGGAGTTACTTCATAATTCAGTTGAATAGCAGCTATTTTAATATGTCAGTTTGAAAAAGGAATGCTGTTGAATCACATTATATATATGCAACTATATCTTATATGTGTGAAATAAATTTATCAACATAGAAAATTACAGAATCATAGAATGGTAAGGCTGGAAGGGACATCAAGGAATATCTAGTTCCAACTCCCTGCTATAGGCAGGGACAGGTCCCACTAGTACAGGTCAAGGGACCTTAGAGATTCTCTATTCCAACCTCCCTGCCATGGGCAGGAACACCTCTCAACTAGCTTCAGCTGCTTGAGGTCTCATCCATCCTGGCCTTGAACACCCAGGAAGGAGGCATCCACAGACTCCTTGGGCAGCCTGTTCCAGAGTCTCACCACCCACTGAAGAACTTCTTCCTAAGATCCAATCTAAACCTACTCTCCCTCAGCTCAAAACCATTGCCTCTTATTCTATTGCTAGACACCCTTGTGAATAGTCCATCTCCAGCCTTCCTGTAGGATTGCTTCAGGTACTGGAAGGCAGCTCTAAGGTTCCCCTGGAGTCTTCTCCTCTCCAGGCTGAACAACCTGATCTGAGGAGGAACTTGTTTCCTGTGAAGATAGTTGTGCAGTGGACTCCAGGCTGCCCAGACAGATTATGCAGTCTCTGTCCTTGAAGGTTTTGAAGACCTTCAAAACCTTCAGACAGGATAAAGCTGTGAGCAACCTGTCTTACCTCAAAGCTGGCCCAGCTTTAGACTCAAGGCAATCCAGGCTTCCCTTCCACCCTGAGTTAGCCTGTGTCTCTAGGGTCTTGTGTGAAGAGTAGAGGGAGACAGACGCAGAGCCTATTTCTGTTGTTGCTTGCTGTAGTACACACAAGAAGATAGTGCTCTAAAGACCCAGACATTTGTTCTGGCATAACTTTTTTACTGGTCCAAAATAGTTTTCCCATACATTCCTTGTGATTTAGTGTTATTTCTGTCCCTGTGAATATGCTTAGTAGAAAGTCATGCAATTAACTGAGTCATCCACATTAGTCACTCCATTTTTATTGTATGAAGAGATTTCCTTACATTTTCCTTTGCTTATTTTGTTGTAACCCCTCTGAAATGACACATTTTCATTCTGAGAGAAACAGAGGAATGGCCAGTGAATTTGGGTTTATAATGCACTGGGGTTTAAATTAATTTCTCAACTAATTAGTTTCTAAGCTCAGAAGCTAATTTCTAAAGCAGTCCTACTCAGTAAGGATTTCTCTCTTGCCTCCTCAGTATGCTTGGCTTTCATTATGAAACTAGACCTCTGACTTTTTTAATCCAAATCTAGCAGGATGATTTTTTTTTTTTTTAAATTATACTTCCAAAAAAATCATTTAGGAATGCTTGTGGTGGAGGTGACAGCATTACTATGGCATGCTTGAGCCCTCACACATAGCACCCAAGTGTTGGACTTTATACTGTTATCCCTCTGTCAGGGGAGGGCAGTATGCATCATTGAGGACGTATCAGTCCTTTGGAAATCAGATGAGTATGTAGCTCAGTGACTGATTGTGATTAAGAGTAGGGAGACAGTAACTAACTCCAGGCATTGCAGTTCTGATTAAGTGACTTGTTTGTACAATGGTTATTCCAAGTGGGTTAAAATGGAGAGATTCTTGTTCTCTACAGCTACCTGAAAGGAGCTGACCTACTATCAAGTGGTAGAACGAGAGGAAATGGCCTCAAGCTGTGCCAGAGAGGGTTTAGATTGGTCAGGCATTGGAACAGGCTGCCCATGGAGGTGGTGGAATCACCATCCCTGGAGGTGTTTTAAAAAATGTGTAAACATGGCGTGTTGGGATGTGAGTTAGTGTCCATGGTGGTGTTAGGTTGACAGTTGGACTCAATGATCTTAGAGGTCTTTTCCAACCAAAACAATTCCATGGTTCTGTGTGTGAATTGATTGTATTTGGGACACATCCCTTTGTGTTAATGAGTCACCTTAAATACTTCTACTGTAATTGCACAGGCTTTTAAAATACTGTTTTTCTTTGGTGAGCAGTAAAATGAAGTTTTGACTAATGGAAAGGGTAGAAAGGGATTTTAAAAAAGAAGTTCCATCAGAGTGGCAGTTTGCTTTGGTTAGTGTGTGGAGGAGTGGTGGTTGTTTCTTTTTTTTGTTTGGTTTGGTTTGGTTTGGTTTTGCTTGAAGTGATGGAGAGTTCCACAGAGAATTGTGTCTGAGCTTTGTTAATGTTCACGTGGCATCAAGACCTTGGCTTTAATTCAAGCAGCTAGGTTGAATGATAGTGTAATTGTGCTGATATCAATGTTGCCTTTGAAAGCAGCTGATCCCATAAGCAAGCCCTCTCAAGCTGGTTAAGCTAAAGCTTTCCATATTTTAGATGTCAATACTTTTTGCTGCCTCTGCGACATGGTGCAGTGCTTATTTGATGAGACAGTTTAGTATAGTATAGAAAAGATCAGCAGTCATGCACAGTTTATTCTGCGTGTGTGATTACTCCATGCTTAATATAGAATATGGATCTTTTTTAAAGGGTCAAAATAGGTACGTTGGAGTATTAATGACTCATATAAATTAGTACTAGAAAAGTCTAGTCTGTGTTATACAAGAGATCAGACTTTACAAACACAGTAGTCCATTTTGCTCTAAAATCTATGGATTTTGCATTTGAATTCTGAGGTTTTGGTTCATGTCATGCATCTGAGTTTTGACTTGAGTAGCATTAACGTTTGGTCTCCTTTCTCCTTCCCTGGTAATCTGGGGATTCTTGCATTCAATTATCAATTTAGCCAAATACTTATAATACAAGGAAAAAAAAAATTGCTCATGTTCTATGGAAGTGTGATTCATTTGACACGTTCTGCCATGAAATAGGACCAGGAGGCTTGGTTCTGGGAGGTGCAGAGGGTGTCAGGCAAACACTAGGACTACTGTCTTCAGTGCAGATGACTCTTAGTAGTCTTCTTTTAAATGACAAAAATTAGTATTTTAGGCTTTTTCTAGTTCAGTCAGAAGTGTGTGTTGCTGCTGGATATATACGGATAGGGATAGACCCTGTCCTTTGTATGCTTCCCCTAAAAGTCCCGGTTGAGTAGCTTGCTTTAGATTTTTATTAATGTTATTTACATTAACAGTTTATGTGTTCAATTCCTCCAGAGCTCTCAATACCCATGAATTTCTTTGGACAGAACCTATGTGGATTGCTCCACTGAGTATAGGGCTTATCAGAGGAAATTAGAAATGTGCTAAGAGGATCTTGACGAAGTTGCTCAGCTGCTCACCCCAGCAGCACTGGAGCTTGCTTGGGGCATGTGTGTGCCTTTTTTGTATGTCCCCATAAATATTTCTCTGCAGATGTAAGCGTCTCCTGGATATTGCATTGGGAGTAATTTACAGATGTCTGGTAGATCAGTTTACTTTGTAGCCTCATATACTCTTTCACCAGATGACTTGAAACCTGTTTTCAAAGTAATGCTTGAGTACACAAAACAGAGGGAAGCTGCTTGTTCAGTGGCTTTTATCAATAGAAAGAAACAAATGAATTTTGGGTTACTTACAAATGCATAACTGTTTGAAAAAGGAATTTCCAAGGAAAGGGAAGTTGAGTATCTGTATAATGGGTTATGCAGACTTCTGGCTGCAGGCTTTCAGGCTTTGCTAGATGTATACCTTCTTAATTCCATTCAGGTACAATGAGAAGAATACAGAGCTTTCTTTTTCTGGAGATTAATGTTAAGAGTTCACTGAAATTTAGTTTGTGTATGACACTTTTTCTGTCCTCCTTTAAGATATCATTAATTCTATTGAAGAGTGATAGAAGCTTTAATAAAACCAGCCAAAGAAACAAAAACTTAGAGTAAACCAAACCAAACTATTCAGAAATCAGAGCAAGATGCTTTCCTTGAATAATGCCTTCCTGAACTCCCAGATTCATTCCTTCCTTCTTGAATTCCTTCCTACATTTTTCCTGAATTCCTTCCTAAATTCCTTTCTTCCCAATTTCCTCCTGAACTTGTTCCATACTGATTGTTTTAGAAATAATTGTCAGTAATAACAATTAGCATGTTGAACACTGTGAAAATACAGCGACCCGAAATGGTAACCAACTTAGAATTGTTCAGTTCGAAAGACAAATAGTCAAAGCCAGGCTCCTCTTATGGCTGGCAGCGGTTATTTTATGCATCGGCAATGTGAAGGCTTGCCAGATGTGTTTGTGATTCCCATGCCTTCTCCACTCAGAGTCTAAGCAGAAACAAAACATTGCAGTAAATAAGAGAAGGTTTGCAAAGCAACAGTTGCGCAGCTCAGGAGTGTCCACCATCAGTGACGCAAGATGAAGCCAAGAATGGTATTTTGTAGCAGATGCTCTGGAAATCAACTGTTTAAAGTTGAGACAGCTATTTAAACATCTTCCTACAGAACTGAGTATTTGCAACACATCTTCAGATAACACACACAAAAAAAGTATAGACGGTGTTGCCTGCAATGTAATAGCAAACTGGCAGCACACTTTGTTGATGATACCAAGCTCTTTACCAGTTTTTCTACGTGTAAAGATGGTTCATCACAGCTCTTCTACATGAACACATGCAGAGGGCTGAGGTTAAGTACCTGACAGGAGTGCTTTTATAACTTGCTGATGAAGGAAGAAAACACAAAGGCTCTTATAAATTGAATCAGTCTGTGGGTCTTGGGCTATTGCATATTGTACTTGTCATCTTTGTGAAATATTTTTCCTCCTTGGTGACAGAGCTGCCTCGGAGCCCACACGGAAATATTTCTAGCTGCAGCACTTGGAAAGTGCGTTCCCTTCTTGCTATTTTGGTTCTGTTGTAGCGTCTCTGTTATACAATGAAATCATACAATTAAATTTCATGTAATTAAAGGGAGGGGAAAGGAGGATGAGGGCAAGACTGCCTTTTTCTACTGGAATTTTTTTGGGAATCCCTGTCTTTGCAAATAATTTCATGGAGTCTAAAGTTAGACTAAACAGTGTATTAGAAATGTATCATTGTATGGAAGATTGCTTCTGCCTTAGTAAACAAAGAGGGGATAGAGTTGCTCTTTGTTTGATGTGCCTTCTAGCTTCACATAGTACATTTAATTCTTCCCAGAACGTACTCTCACACTAATGCAGCACTTTTGAAGGTTTTCGTCAATGTCTGTGTCCAAATTACAAAGTGGTTACTAGGCACACACACACAAACACACAGAAAGAGCTCACCACCAGGCTTTCTGCTGTTGTTTAAAGCAAGCAAAACATTTATCCTGTTTTTCTCTTCTACCTCACAATTCAGAGCACAGCATGGTTTTATTAGTTGGTTGATTGCAGTTTTAAGTCCTTTCTCTTCTACTCCATCCCTTTTGTTTTTCTATGAGGTTCATGCACCATCAAAGTCCTAGTGGGAAAGAAACTAAAGGGCAATGTTGTTGGAGAGCTTTGTGGGTAGAGTTGCAGAGAGAAGGGAAGGGGCTTTAATGCTGACAGGGAAGAGAATCTTGGGCAGCAGTTTGGGGGCAGAGTTAAAAGATTAGATAATAAATTTTCTTAACAGAGACTAATCTGCTGGGACTGAACTTCATATCCTGTTTTGGGATAATATATTTCCTTCTGTGCTCTGGAATGAATCTGTCATCTCTAAGTCTAATAATGAGAGGCAGAGGATTTTTAATCTCTGACCCCCTTCCATATAATTTAATAAAGGTTGGTTTCTTTATTTTATTTGGAGGCTGGCTTATTAAACTTGTTCTTTTCTTCTGAAAAACACAATTCAGGATTTTACATTTTCAAGTCTTTAAAAATGGAATTGGGTTTTTATTTAATTTGGGACACTAATGTACTTGCAAACTGTTTGTTACAGTCCTCCTTTCAGAGCAGAGTTGTTTATCTCTTAGCATCTCTGTTGAAATGCAGAGATGAGAAGCAGAGGCAGGCATGTTGTTTGCACATTCTTGGCTCCGCATTGTCACTGGATTCCTTTTGACTGGGGTAGACAGAGGCAGGAGACCTAAAACTGGCGTGTGACTTTATGTAGCAGGGAATGATGGTTATGTGGGAAGCTGAGTGGGCTCTCAAATGTGGTAACCACATGCATAATTAGCTATAAAATTACAGAAGTTGTTCTCCTCCCTCCAAGTGGCTGCTTCTCGTGTGGCAGTGATTACAGCTGCCATGGAAGTGCCACACCACTGACCTGACACATTGACTCTACCAAACCACTTGGTTCTCTGCAGTTTGTTGGAAAAAAGCTCCCCTTAAATCTTGGGGAGCCTCAAAACATGCTTTAAGTCACTCTGTGGGCCTGTGAAAGTTGTTTGCTCCCAAGGAACGCGATGGAAGGTCCTGCTGAGATGTCTTGCTTCCTGATATACTGGATTGAGGAGGAGTCAGTAAAATACAGCAAAGTACAAGGTTGGCTTTCTGACTGCAAATTTAGAAATAAAATACAACAGGAAGAAAACCAGGACCTTTTCTTAAAGTTCTGTCTGAAATTTAGGGCTGTGTTAAAGCAGTCTTAAGGACTGGCATCTCTTAAGAACTTCTGTCCAAAGGATGTCTCCAGCAAGCAGTGCAAACCAGCCAGACATATATCTCTGATATTCAAAGCCCTTCTGAGA
Source organism: Eubucco bourcierii (assembly GCA_013396675.1). Classification (NCBI taxonomy): domain Eukaryota; kingdom Metazoa; phylum Chordata; class Aves; order Piciformes; family Ramphastidae; genus Eubucco; species Eubucco bourcierii. The sequence continues at coordinate 1,690,067 of VWZE01009149.1, read as the reverse complement.
TTCTGCCTCCTACGTGAGCATGGTAAACAGACTCTTTCTGTAAAAAACCTTTTCACAGAACTTGTTTTTAGCTTCAGAGTTTTTTACTTTGTTTTTTGTATTACTAAAGAACCAAATGTGTCAGGGGATGAAGTTCACAATTACGCTGTGAATTTTAGAGACTGGATTCAAGTGGTGCAGGCCTTGCAAGTAGCCATGCAGTTGAATTCTGCCCAAAAGAAAAGTATTGTCTTGACAGTAATTAAGAATTTACTTTCACGCATTCCAGGAGCTTAAATCTAAGCTGACGTCTCTTGAAACTATGAAGTATGGAAGTGATTACTTCGTTTCATCTTCAAGATTGCTGTATCCTATGTTCCATTTATGTTCTGGACACTTAGGTTTGCTCTGTATGTAATGCAGAGGCATGGGAGCTTCAGTCCCTTGCATTGTGGTTGCACAGTTTATGTACTGTGTTATTTGGTCCTTTGAAAAAGGTGCTTTAGGAAACCTGGGCATAACTAACACAGCACATTTATTCTGAGAGTTAAAGTTACTGGTGTTAACAGAAAGGACAGGAAAAAAATGCCACTCCAAATTCACCACGCTCGTACTGGAGTCCAGATGCTCACCAAAACTGCCGATGGCTTTGCAGTAACTGAGGTGGAACTATGCTACTTGATATTGGCCTTTGAGTCTGAGCTCTGCATATTGGACATGCATGAACAGGTGTGGTTCTTCTGTGACTTTCTAGGTGACTTTTTGTGGTTGGTATTGGATTAGCCAATTAACAAAAATCTTGGATTTAAAAATAGAATTAATTTAGAGATGCCAGTCCTCTAGGGAACAGATTAAAATGTGAATATTTTGTTATAATCACCAATTTCCATAGTAACAGCAAGTCATACTCATCAGATTCCCCAGTCTCTTTTCTATCCTACTGTTACCTTGTTGTTGAATAGCTTTCCTCTTCAGAGCAAAACCCAATAATTCTTCTTTTCCATTAGCTCTAACAGGTCCAGTAATTAGAACAGTAAATTTTGTCCAGTAAATAGAGCATGTACTTAGCTGTGGTACTGCTGGTTTTACAGCAGAAGAAAAATGGTGACAATGGCAGTTTTAGAACTGATAGCAGTGTTTTTGTCTAATTTAAACAGCAATTATGGGAAAAAAAATATTGTTTTGCTTCATTTTGATAAATGACACATTATGGATGCCTCTACTATGTAGTATTTTGTCTTCAGAGAGGCTTTTATTAAAACATTCTACATTTGCTCCTTCATTTTGATCATGTAAGTGAAAGAAAAAGCAGATAGATGAAAATTTACTATACATTAGTGGTAATGAACAAAAGTGCAGGTTGGAAGAAAGATGGTGATTCTTCATTGGGAAAGGTGCTTTTCTGTAGCATAGAGACATGAACACTGGATTAGAACATCTGGAATGTTTGTCTTATCCCCATTAATCTTGAAAGTCAATCTTCAGACTTCTGTGGATTTATTTTTTCCCCCTTTTTAGCACTCTGAGCCATTAGATTGTCTGCTTCATTATTATTAGTCATCCTAATTGCTATTCTCATGAATATAAATATTATTTGTGGGTTTGCTGTCTGTCTGTCTGTCTAAATTCATATTCTATCTTTTCTCCCCCCATTTATTTTAAAGCTTTCAAAGGTATCTCTTGGCTTAGTAACAAAGACCTAAAGCCACAGAAGTGACCTCTAGGAGGTTGGATGTTTCGTTCAAATTAGGCAGACTTGCAAATTGCATTTCTGAAGAGTTCTTTGAACTGTTACTAGATGGTGAAATTGCTTCTAACACCCTCCCTCTTTCTCTTTCAAAAAAAAAAAAAAAAAAAAAAAAAGGAAGGAAACCAAGTCACAGGTGGAAGCAAGACACCCTGTGTCACCTCTGCGAGTTGCGTCTCTGGGCCAGCAGGCTTTTAACTGTACTCTTGGGGTAGGTGCTTGTATAGTTTGTACTTGGTCTGCGAGTAAATAAATGACTTCAACCTCCAGGACTGTCTCTAGGGCCTTTCAACACCACTATAAATTCTTATTATCCAGACAAAATCAAAACCTATTTCTAATAGACACATCAGGTCTTTTGTTTCTTTTTTCTTTTAAGGACAAACATAATTGCCTGAAATATGAAAACATTCAAGTAGATTTTGTTCTGCCTCACTGCTTGGTTTTCTGTACTTAATTGGGTAACACTTTGAAGCACAGGGTTTTTAAAGAAGGAAAGAAATGAGAGTGACTCAGCATTCTTGATGTACCCTACAAATACTATGAAGAGCTCAAAAATGCAGTTTGCAGTGCATTTTCATAAGCTAGGATGTCATTTTGGCATTAAGAAGATTCGTTTGACTGACTTCACCGTAGGAGAGGAAAGAAAAGTGTTTTGTGCTTTATGGTTTTCCCCTTAATAGGAAGTAGAGGAAGCAGGTGTCTTCCTAATGCTGGCTGTCACTTGGCAAAGATTTTCTCTGTAAGACATAGATTTGGGCTATTCAGTTCTAAACTTTTATGTAATGTAACCGTTTAAGTGTTCTGGAGAAGAGGCTGAGGAGAAGACTACTGCTCTCTACAGCTACCTGAAAGGAGTTGGAGTGAGGCTGGTGTTGGTCTCTTCTGCCAAGTAACTAGTAATAGGGAGAGAGGAAATGGGTTTAAGTTGTACTGGGGGACGTTTGTGTTGAATATTAGGAAAATTTTCTTTACTGAAAGAGCGGTCAGACCTTGCAACAGGCTGTTCAGGGAGGTGGTGGTGGAATTATCTTAACTGGAGATGTTCAAGAAATGTGTATACATGGCACTTCAGGACGGGACGTGGTGGTGTTCAGTTGAAGGTTGGACTTGAGGATCTTAGAGTTCTTTTCCAGCCTTAATGATTCTATGAAAAATGAATAAATTATTCATCAGAATGTCTAAAATTGAAAGAGGCCATGGGCTAAACTGCAAGGATTGGAATGGTAAACTGTTTTGAATATCTTTACAAACATCTCTTTCTGAAGTTTATATTTGTTGTATTCTGAGTGTTTTACAGCTGAAGAGGTTTTAACATTTTAATCTCTAATTCTAGAGCTTTAAATAAATCTAAAAGTCTGAGAAAAATAGTTACTGTTTTCTCTAGTGCCATTTGGAAAGGGGTTTTCTAGCAGTAGTTCCAATTGCAGACACTGTAAAATAACACCTGCAGATCAGATGACCTGAAAACATCTAGTTACTTTTCTCTTTTGCCCTGCTTTGTCCCTGACAAAGTTACCTATAAGGAGGAGTTTTCTCACTAAACTCCTTTCATAGTTCTCTGCCGACATGGATGGATCCTAGTGTAAAACACCAATTAGGGCGTTTTTCTGTACCACATTTGAGCAGATGGCTGATGAGTATTCACTTTCTAGGAATATAGATTTTAAGAAGTGATAGTCTTGTACAGAAATGCCTCTCCTCAGCAAGGTTTTAAATGCAAGGGGTATAATTGAGCACAATCTGAAACTGTATTAGATGCATGGTTGATTTGCTTTGTGTGAGCTCATTTGTGTTTGTGGCAGTATTTAACAGTGCCCATCATGTCTTGAGCACTGTCAACGTGTTTGAAACAAAAGCATAGTATTCAGAGTGTGATTTCTTTAATCATAGAACAAATGCTTTCTGGCTTTGTTCAATAGATAAACTGGCATCATTCATTTTTTGAACAAGAACTGCTGTGTGCAACAGGCTCTTTAACCTTCATGTTACCTTTCTTGAACGTCTCATCACAGGCTGAAGAGCTCTTTTGGGAGCTGGGATGGAAGGAGGTGACTGCAAGGTTTGAAAGTCCAGGGAGGCTGACCTCATTTTTGCTGGTATTCTTAGCCATCCAATCAGTCTTAGCTTTCTTCATGGAATTTTTCTTTCAAATCTTCTCCGGGACCTCTACATGGACTTGATTTAAATCATTTCTGTTAGAACAATATTCTATGTTTATAGTATTAATAGGAAACATAGTGCAGAGTGTAAATAGTTACTGGGGGAAGTTAAAAAAAAAAAGCCAAAACAACCAACCTATGGCAGACAGGGCAAGCCAGGCAGAGAATAATATAGCATTTTGCTTGGTGCAAAAAAAAAAAAAAAATTTAAAAAAAATAGATGCAAACACGAGGAGCGTGTAAGTTCACGTACTCACAGTAGATGGTAGATTCTTTCAGCAGTTAGATTATTTCTCCAGTGATTATACAGTGAATCTATGCTTTCTGTGAGAACTGCTTGAAACAATATCTCATTCCTAACTGTGTACTTCAGCCACTAGTACGAAAAAGGTGGGTTATTTGCTTTAAAATGGGGAAAATATGCCTCTTTTTTTTTTTTTTCTCCCATACGTTCACTACTACAGGACTCAATGAATTTCCCTGAAATAACAGCTGAAAAACTTTCTATAATATTTCCCATTGTGGTTCACCTTCAAGTATGAGAAATATCAATTATAACCAAAGTAGTACTTTTCAGTAAGTTTGGAGGATGAGATATTTGTGCCTTAAAGGAACAGTTGCAGTATGTCAATCTCTGCCACTCAGACTTCTCCATGTAGCTTTGCATAATCACAGTTGATCTATTAGAAACTATAGTGACTGGGGAAGTTAGGAAAACATTGGCTAATATTTTACAGACTTGAGTTTATTTTTCCAAGGATGTTACTTTTCATTTATCCTGGAGCCTTTCTTTAACAAACTGGGTGGTGAAAATATCATGTTACATTTGAATGATGGTCCACTGGACCGTGCTCTCTCCAAACTGTGTGCTGCACAAAATGGAAGCCTGTGGGCACTGGCTCGTGAAGTCAATAGAGATTTGTCCATTGTGACTTGGGCTTCATCTCACTGTGCTGATATCCCAGCAGGTGTGCTGAGGCTCAGCTGCTGGCAGTGCTGGAGACAAAGGTTGGTGTTCTGTTTACAAACCCCAAATGAACCAGTGATGTAAATTGTGTTCCAGTGGTCTGATAACGTGATTTCTGTGCCTAGATCTAAATCAAACATTACCAATGAGCTCTGCTTGGTGGGATCATAGAATTACAGAATGCCTTAGGTTGGAAGGAACCTTAGAGATTATCTGTTCCAAGCTCTCTGCCTCTCAACTACTCAGCTACTCCAGACCTCATCCAGCCTGGTCTTCAACACCCCCAGGAAGGAGGCATCCACAACTTCCCTGGGCAGCACATTCTAGAGTCTTACCACCCTCATACTGAAGAACTTCTTCCTAAGATCCAGTCCAAACCTACTCTCCCTCAGCTTAAATGCGTTACCCTTTGTCCTAATGCTAGACACCCATATGAAAAGTCCCTCTACGGCCTTCCTTTAGGATCCCTTCAAGTATTGGAAGGCAGCTCTAAGATTGCCCCAGAGTCTTCTCTTCTACAGGCTGCACAACCCCAGCTCCCTCAACCTATCCTCATAACAGAGGTGTTCCAGTCCTTGGATCATCTTTGTGGCTCTCCTCTGGACTCCCTCTAACAGTTCTGTATCCTCCTTATGATGGATAAACAGCATCTCATGATTGGAGGCTAGAGAAGGCCAAGTAGGGACAGCATGTTAGTGTTATCTAGTACAGTAAGGCTGCTTCCTTCACTGACAGAACCTAATAGAAGATCAATCTAAGTGTTCTTTAGCATACATATAGTTTAAATGGATCTCATATATTTATATGCGAGATTGTTTTGTTTTTCACCTTGACTCTGCAAGCCAAATCATTATCTGTGAAATTCCACATACTGTCAATTTTTCCAGGTGACATAGTGAGAGTTCTAATAGCAAAATTGTTTATTTATTATGATGCCACAAATAGTTATAAAATAATCTTGCATATGTAAATGTTCCAGTCACAGAAGGAAACCCAAAATAGATTAGAATCCTATTTTTAACCCTACCAATGACGAAGATGATATGATAGTTTTATTTTAGAGGCTATGGCAGAGCCTTCATTTGAGAGTTAGGAAAAGATGTGCTTACTTTACGCAAGGATTTATAGGCATAGTGAATATTTGTGTGAGGAACAGATGTTAATCCAAACTGATAAATGCCTAAAGAACCTGATGTTAAAGGAAGTGTTCCAGTTTTTGACCGTTGAATCACTCACAGGCTCCGACCAGGATGATATGTGAATGAAACTTGCAGTATTTCAACATTCAATGAAATGCTTTCAACAGTTAACAGTGGCATTGTCTAAACTCTTATGTATGGAATGTAGTTGGCAGGTTTTTTTGTCTGCTAATCTGGCACTACAGAAATGAAGTATATGTGAATATTTATAGGTAACTGTATAGCTGACTGCAATGGATCTGTTCGTTCTTGAGAATGAAAGAGTGCAGTCCCTACTGAAGACTGACTATGGCGATTTGCATTTTGTTTAGCCCTAGGAAGGAGATTATCTGTAGAGTAAGAGCTTAAAAATAATGTTGGTTTATGGCTTTTGGATTTTGTTACCTTTAACTCTCACCCTGTGTGCCAGTAGTGGCTGTGAGTAATGAGTCTGGCCAGGTTTCAGTAGTGGATGAAAACTGTGAGCCCTGTATTTGATCAGTTGTCCTCAGTAGACTATAGTGCTGTGCTTTAATGAGACTTCTTCGGAGTTCATTACTGGGGAAGGAGTCCCAACGTTTGCTGGCAGAGAAGTGGCAATACAACAGCAAGTCAGGGTCCTTCTTTTTCTAAGCAGCTACAGGAAACCAGCCCTGCCATGTCCCAGTAGTTGGAACTGGGCCGTTCTAATCTGCTTTTGCACAGCAGCACCTGGAAGTCAGGAGGGCTGGAGGCTTGGTGCCTGCTGCCTTTGGCTTTCTCACCATGATAGAAGGCTCCGTGGCAGCCAGCTACACGGGGATATGCGTGTGGACCACTGAAACTTGTCTTTAAAGGACACCAATTCATGCCTCATAGGCTTAAAGCAACTAGAAAACAATTTCTGGAGAGGCCAGAGAATGGTCACTGTTAGGCTAAGATCGTGGGTGGTCAGCAGAGGGCACCACATCCCACCAACACAGCTCCTACCAAGGGGAACGAGGAGGACGAGTTCGGGTTTGCCTTACTATGTTTTCCCAAATGCATTATGACTGTGGTCTTCAACAGTCATTGAAGTTCAGTGATCTTAATTCCTTCTACATTCTTTCCTTGAAGGCTTTTGAGCCGTAAACATTTATTCCCGTCTTGTTAAAAAGAACATTTCAGGTGAGTAGCCTGCTCCAATGTTTCCTTTCCAAAGGCTGTGGAACTCCTCACCATGTACTTGTAGCATGTGGAAGCTCAGCTGATCTGCTATCAGAGGGAGTAAGANTCCCCCCCCCCCCCCTTTTTGTAAGTGGAGAAAGGTCAAAACAGACCAACAAGAGATGATTGTTGGGGAGCGAGGATGTTATGAATTTCATAATGCTAGAGTTGCTGCCTGAGTAAAAGTATCAAAGAATTAATGAAAAAGGTTTTCTAAAAGTCACACCAGCTTCTGGTTTGCTTTTCCATAACAGTTGCAAAGAGATGTTTAGTTTATTGACATGAACTCCTGAAACAGCTATTGATGAAAACAAATGGTTTTCTTAAGAAAACAAGTATTTAATTAGTGAAACACTCCTAGGTTTTACTGGAAGGTGTCAGCCCTGCAGTAGCACAATCTTCCTTCCTTCTAACAGTATGGCAAAATGTCCTTTGGCTCCTTCATACTGTTCTTAAAGATCTTGCAAGCTTTTAGCTGACATAAATCACTGCTTTGGTGGAACAGAGTGTAGAAGATTTTCTAAGACAAGAAAGAAAAGGAAAGGTAAGCAGTTTTTCAAAGCATGAAAGTTACCTTTAGTGTTTTTCGTAGGTTGTACCACCTCCCATAATTTCCCAAGCTTTTTATAGCTTACTAATGACGTTCTCATTTCTTCTATAATGTGTTGCAGTCCCACACATTACAGGCAGTGATGACTTTGCAGAAAGCACAGAATACGATGTTGGCTGGGATTCCCTTCCCTGGAGGTACAAGACATTTGAGTTAGGTGAGAGAGGGCAAAGAGTTTGCAGTTTTCCCTGGCAGTGGTTCAGTGCATTTCTGTATTTGTTGTGACTCTGAAAAAACCTTTTATTTAGTCTTTGCAAGAAATGGTTCTTGCCTTTCTTTTGGGAACTGGTGAAAGCTGAGAGCATTTCATACCCTCAGAGATTTTACATTTTTCACTAGTGTATGTCAATATGGCAGAAAACTTTGATTAATAATACCACTGGCAGGGTCTGGGAGATCTGCAGTAGGTTCAGGGAGAGCACAATCAGGATATCAGTTGCTAGTTTGGCTACTGCCAAAGGAATAGAGCAATCTATGTTTAATTCACTTTTTCTGTGGATGATATGAAAAGGAAGAAACCATTTTATATGCCAGACAAATGTAAGTATGTTATTTTGATATGTTGTCATGGAAATGTTTTAAGAGACCAAACTTAGTTAATAATGTATAATGTTGTAGATAATGCATTAGTTAAATCAATGAGTTATACAGGTCAATGAACTGAAACTGGTGTTAGAAGGAACTGCACAGAAAATTAATAATTGAAACTCTGGTGTATGTATTTTCTAAAGCTGAAGATAGGCAGAGGAAGAGATGGATAAATCCAGTCTGATGGATAGAAGGAAATGGAGAGGGACAGGTGATTTGTGTAACTCACCCAGCTGTCACTTGGAGTAAATATGAAAATGTGTTCTCTGTCCTAGATCAGCCTTCTTTGCTGGTAGGCTAGCTTCGGCTTTACCTTTTGTGTCTCTCAAAAGATTTTTTTTCAGTAGGTTAAAGCCTCAGGATTTGAAAGAGCTTGGTATAAGCTAGGTGTTTTCAGATGACTGTTGTGTTCAGTTGTGGGAAGTACACATTGTCAGCTTCTCTTCCTGCACTGCTGTCACTTGAGGAAATATTTTCAGCAGAGTGGCATGGATTAATACAGGATTTGTTGAGCATCATGTTAGGTGATAGGGAAGAGCAGGCTGAGTCTTGGCACAGGAAGGCATTCTTTACATACATGACATTGGCACTGGAGGTTTCTAGCAAGCTGAAGACACAAAATCTCACCCTCTGCAACGCTGGCCATTAGACAATCAGGTATACTTTATCCAAACTGCTTCTAGATTTGTCCTAAAACAATTTTATTTGTTCTTCTCTGACTGCTTTGGGTAGGAACAAGTCAATGAGAGAAATACATAAACTACTTAAGATAGCAGTCTATGAGTGTCACCCTCTACTTACAGAAATGATGCATGCAGGTTAATATTTGTCTGCCAGCAGTCAGACCATAGATGTCTTGGCCAGTAAAATTAAATAACTACTGAAGTAACCAGGGAACCACAGTACCCTTCAGGGTTTCTCATGAAACATCAGTAGAGCCACATGGAGCAGGTCAGGTGCTAAATGTTACTCATCAAAAGGGTTCTGTGGAGCAGCTGTAGAGTGTTAAGTCTTGCAGATCTTTCTGTTTTATGAACAATTTGTTTAAGTAAGCACTGAAATATTTTCTGCTGTATTCTGCACACCAACTCTCAATACCAGAGATCAAATTAAAACCTGTTTCCTGCCTCCCCAAAGGAACCATGTTACCTATAAACTTTTTTTACCTTTGTACCATGATTAACATTTCCCCAGAAGAAAGGATTTGGGATAGCCTGAAAAGAAAATGCAGCACAGTAAACCATGTGCTTACAGTATCAGTATGAAAAGAGAGAAACAGGGAACAAAATATTTTTAATTCTGTGATTTTTTTTTCTATTGCTTCTATTTTGTTTGCCACTTACCTAGTAATGGATGGGATAAAATATTCATGTTGTGGTTTTCCTTGCAGAATGATATCAACCAGGTTTGTACATTGCTCCAGTGTATATTTACTTCTTGTTAATTTGTGTGCCAGCAGAGAACATCTATATAAAAGCCAGATGTCTTTTGAATATCAGAGTATCCGTATTGTGTGTTTTCTACCTCCTGCCCAGCATACAGTTGCCTTTCCCAGACTGAGTTCCATGTATACTACTGCTCAGATTTTATATGTCGTGGCGTTGTGACAGGAAAAGTCTAGCTGGTGAGTGAGGTGGAGAAAAACATCTGTTTAAAGAGGGCCTCGTGTAGTGTAGGTGTGGAGAACACAACTGAATTTCAAACTTACTCTATCTCATCCTGCAGTAATTCACACCACTGCTGCCTCTGCAGAGAGGTTTCAATGAAGATCACCTTGTCCACGTGTTCAGCTGCTGAACATTCTGTCTTGGTAATGTGCTGCATTTAAGGTCAGAGCCTTCTCATGTCATTTCAGCTGCACTGGACATCTGAAGTTTTGTATAGTGAGCCTGGCATCATCTTTTTCTTTGTTAGAGTATTAAGATCTTTCTAGACTCTCAAAACCAGCAAACACCTCAAAGTGGAGGGTTTTTTGAATTGTTTAGGACCCTCCCAAAAATGGTATTATTTAGTAAGTGCCCACAATTTAGGCAGCTGAGATAAGATTAATCGCATTTCTCTGTACTGAATTCCAGTGACTCATCAGAAAGAAATTACATTGACAGCTCAGGAGCTTGGGATCTGTCCTTGCTTATGGCTTCCCAATAAATAATAGAAAGCTAGCAACATTCCAGTTCAAAGGGTAACACATGTAACTAGTGAAAAAATCCTTGCTGAAGGCAAGCATTTCAGATTTTGCCAACAAGCTTGTGTAAATGGCATTAATTATTAAGAGCATGACTTGTGTGTCATGAGGCATTTATGAAGTTGAAAGCTAATAGACAAGGTGCTTAATTTTATAAGAAGTCAACATGTGGTTTAGAACGACTGGTGAGGTCAGGTGTTCTGCTACAGGAGCCTTTCTACCCTTCATTCTAATATGGCTAGCTCATACAAAATTGAAGAAGTAGGAACAAGATATGAGTCAGCACAGAATGACAAATGGGATGTTGCCAGGTGCCAGCAAATGGCAGAGACATGATTATTTGGTAATTTAATGCTGTACTCCTATTTAAAATTTACATTGTAGAAACTCCCTACAGGTGTCAGGTCAAAGCAGTGTGTTCTGTGAGTGGACACAAGGAGTTCTGCTGGATATTTATTCTGTCACTTGTGGTTTGTGTGCGTTTGCCTAATGCAAGAGTCGCCCATGTAAACTGATCGGTCCGTGGTATCAGAGCATCACTGCTTGGAATCGAACGTTGACAGACAAGCAGATCAGTTTCTGCATGTGTTTTATTGAAAGGTTTAAGGAATTTGAAAGTTGGTGGGAACAGCATCTGTCAGCTATTATTGTAGTGTTGCTCTTCCTGGTTGAGCAAGCTGTCAACCAGTAAATCAGCAGAAAATCAGGCAAATGGTTTTTTGTATACAGATCTTGTCAAGTGATGGATGCCTATTTGCGTCTTTTCTTGGCAATGACATTGTAGGTTCATATAAAAAAACATGAGCAACCTATTACTTCACTGAAAGTCATTAAGTTAGGACAACTGAAAATACTTGCTTTCTGCTATAATAAATATTTAATAACTCTACTGTAAATAAGAACCAGTTGGAAAACAGAATTTAGTAGCAGGATCCTTCAGATTTCTCTGAAGCGAGCTAAATGCTGCTTTTAGCAGTTAAGCCTTTACAGATGTCAGCTAAGAACAAACATCTTCATAATTTATTTATCACGCATGAAAGCTGATTTGCTACTTATTCTTGTATCTGTTACTTTCCTTCAGCTGTCTCCATCATGTCCACTTCAGAGAAAATAATAAGCTGAGATTCTAAAATAACTATTTTTCTACAGATGCTTTTCTTCCCTCAAGGTAGACATAATGCAAAAGCACCTAATAAAGGAAGGATACTGTCCATCTGAAAAACTTTTTCAGGAATGCACTTTTTTGATGAATTCACATACTGTGTTTATGTTAAAGTCACTATAAATACAGTAGGAAGTTATGTTTGTACATCTGTCTCATTCAGAGATTTCAAACCTCCAATTTTAGAATGAGACACTTGCAAGAAAAGTGTGCAGACCTGTTCAAGAAGAGGAGCTTGGCCAGTCTTTTGGAATGACCATTTGACTATGTCTTTAAAAGCCTTTTTCAACCACATGTGACCAATAAGTGTTTTTAAATTCTGTGTCTGTGAGACTGGTTGAAGATTTTATGCTAAATGCAAGAAGGATTGGAAGATGGCTTAAAATTGAAAAGGGTGGGAGAAGGACAAGCTGCAGACTACTCCACAGCCTTTTGTTCCCTCCTAAGATTCTCACTTGATACCACAATGAAATTTTTCTTCTGAGTGTAATGTTTACTTGTGGAAATGGTGTTAAAGAAAATTTAAAAAGTTCCCCTCCTCCCCCCCGCCCCTATTTTAGCTTTAACATTCTTAGGATCACTCTCAGCTGCTAGATTGTGCTATGCACTGTTTGAAAAGAAGCAGAAATGGCAAGATAAGATCAACTGCTCACCTGGGGAGACTTACAAACGTTTCATATTTGAAGCACATGTTCCAAATGCTAGTCAGGGATGGATAGCATTAAATTCTTACATCTGGTGCAGAACTGCTTGCTTTTATGTTGGTTTCTTTTCTTGTTTTATTGTTTAAAAGGATAATAAAACCTCACAATAATATCTCATAATCAGTATAGCATATCTCCAGGCACCTTTTGCATGTTGCATTTGCCAAGAAGAACATACGTCGTAGTTTATTTTGCCTACAGAAATGTTGAAGGTCTGTGTCTGGATCCCTTTGGAAATAAATTTATGATTTGTACCAGTGCAAAGAAAGGGAGAGGAAAATGTTCCACACTGAGTGAATGTACGGGAATTCAGTTTGGCTGGGTGGTAAACAGAATTAATTATCCAAGCAAAAAATACACCTTTTGGCATGCCTTCAGCTGCTGCATATTGCCATAAATGTTTCAAAGCCAGTGTTCCAGCCATTTTCATTAGGCATTGGCATTTTTTCACTGCCAAAAGTTTGTGCTGAGTAAACTGGAGATGATACAGAGAATAAACTCAAAATCCACCTTAAAATGAGCAATAACTCTTAGTTTTTGAGTGTGAATTTACTTGTGCCTCTCACATACTGATTTTTGCTGGTGGTTTTAGAAGATTGTAGGGAGCATGCTAAGACCAAAGAATAGAATTCAAGAAAAGTGTCTTTGTGAAAGCTTTCTCTTTATATTTCTTTCCAAATAATATACTATGTGTCTGCTATTTTTTTTTTTCCTCACTGGCAAATGTATGTTAGCTGGATAAGGATCACAGCGCATGTGCTCTGTTCGTACACTCCTCACTAGATGTCTGCTGCAGGCCGCTGCAAGGGGCAGGTGTTTCTGCTCACAAAAACTTTCTTATATTTCTGCTTCTGTGTCTTCTGCTCTAGATTTTTGTAACCTGTTTGAATTCTTTTATAACTACAACTATTTCCTCAAGAATCTGAAGGAATCAATACCCATCCACCTTTGGAAAATCTAAGTCAAAATGCTTCCAGCTGGTTATCCCAGGGTCTGTTTTTTTCTCTCCAGTTACATTAGTCTGGCTGAGGTTAGTCTTTCCTGCAGACATTCTTTAATCCTATTCTTAGTCTGATGAAGCTACTTTCAGAGCTTTTCCTTGAAAAGTCCTAAAAGTATGAGTTGGAACATTATCCTGTGAATGTCTGCATGGTGTTTCCATAGGAAGAAATCCATGGTATGTCTTGTGCTATTTGGTGATGCTGGAGTGTTGTGATATTCTTCTTTATTGGAGCCAGGAACTAGACAATGATTACATGGCCTCCTGCATCTATTTAGGCCTGTTCAGCATGTGGCTAAAGCAAGTGATTTTATATGACTTGTTTTATCCAGACTTACAGCTCCATCATCTTGACTTCATCTTAGGTATTCTGGTTCAACTACCTAGAATAGCAGTGAGATTTTAGTTTTTATTGATGCATTGTAAACTTACTCACATAGCTAAGACTCTTTTTACTCTTTCTGTATAGATGGACTGTCTGAAAGCATTCCATGAATATGCTGCTTTTTATAACAGAGTTCTGATTACTAAGCAGTTTATTTTTTGCCACCAGCAAATGATCATTCACTTACTAATATAATGAACCATTTTAAGAGTTTGTCGTTTTTGTCTTCTGTTAGTGTTGGTTATAATCAGTTGTCTGATTCAGTCTCATAACTCCATGCAAATTGTTCCCATCAAATTATATTTTTAAACTCTGACAATGCTAAATGCAGTTAAATGTTTCTGGAATGTTCTATAGTGTAGTTATAGAGACAACTTTGATAACTCAAGAAACTATAACTAAAGCATGCAGATAGATTAGTGCATTACTGTATTTCAGAAATCATTAGTGTTGCTTTGAAAAGTGCCAGTCTGTTAGACGTCAGCATCAGCAAAGGGGAAAACAGGGGAAAAAAAAAAAAAGTAATTTTAAATCTTGGTTTAATTGAAAAGTTAATGCTGAAAAGTGTACAATTAAAATCCTATTTTCCTTATATTACCCCCACTGATGACTGTCATGAGAGCAATAGGCAAGATATTGGATTAAAATTGTGTTAGTTAAGTAACTTACCAAGTACTGTACTGCATTTAGAATCAGAGAATCATACAATGCTTTGGGTTGGAAGGGACCCCCAAAGGTCATCTAATCCAAACCCCTCCTGCAGTGAACAGGGACATCCTCCACTAAATCAGGTTGCTTAGAGCCTTGTCAAGCCTGACCTTGAACATCTCCAGGGATGGGTCCTCAACTGCCACCTTGGGAAACCTGTTCTGGTGTTCCACCACCCTCATGGTAAGCACTGAACTTATTGGGAGTGAAATCCAGTTATTTTTCTGTAAATGTTCAGATATATCAACTTACACTGAGCTGGCAGCAAGATCCTGTGATGGATGTTTGCATATCAACCAGGCCTTTCCTGTCAAGGTCTTGAGTGTGTCTCTGTGGCATGGGTTGAGTTTAATTTGCTGCTGATACCATGCTGCCATCATACCAGCTTCAAACAAAGTGCTGGGTCTTGCAATTCAGGTTGTACCATGGGAGAGATTTCCTGTTCCAGTTGTTGCTTGCAGTTTCCAGATTTGGGCTGTTGGTCTTCTCTGCGGGGGCAGGGGACAGGTGGCTGGCTTCTGCTACCGCTTCTGCGTATTGCTGCATGTTTCTGCAAATATGCTGAGGTCATCATGCACTGGATCATTTCCAGTAAAACTCTTTTATCTCAACCTAGAGGGGATTTTTGTCTTACTTTCACTTCTCTCTGTATATGGGGAGAGGGGCTTGTGAGAGCAGACTGCGTTAACACAGGAGGTTCTGGTATTGCTTCACGATTATGAAGCCTTTTCTTCATTCGGGTTATTTTTAAACAGGACAATCTGTGTTGCCTTTTCCATGGTGTGATCCCCTCAAGATCGCTTAAGAGAGACATTCAGTCCACTTTTCCGTTGATACAGAACTTTTCTAGTGCTTTAAGTACTTGTTTTATGAGTAGATCAGACTTTAGAGGGATTCGTCTCAACCATCTTTACTCTGCTCTCGTCAGACCCCACCTGGAGTACTGTGTGCAGTTCTGGAACCCTCAGCACAGGAAGGACATGGAAGTNATTCTATGATTCTATGATCTTATTCTTGTACACTCATTAGGTGTGAACTTGCATCAGGTTGTCTTCAACATATAGGTGTGTAATGAATTTCTTTTTATCTTCGATTGTATTCCCTTATTTGATACGTGGCTTCCTCACCTAACTTTTCATTATGCTGGATCAAACAAATAAATGTAATCATTTTTAGCACTTAAGGTTCAGGTTTTCCCAAAACCTTCTGCTCATATGGAAAATGATGGCAAGAGAACAACTTGGGGATGTTAGTTCTTTCCTTTTCAATGTTGTGTTTTCTAGTGCATTGCTTATTTTCCTTAAACTTTTGAGATTAATTATTATTAGTGACTATGAGAAGAATTTACAAAGAAGTAGACACCTCTTTTTTATTCCAGAAGATAAATTTGTCTTCTCAATTTGTTGGACACCAAGAGCAAACTGCTGTCTTGCTACTGGAGAAGTTTGGAAAATACTTGGGAGTTGAAATCCTAACCTGTGCATCTCTGAATTAAGAACCATATATGGGAAAGGGAAAAGAATTCATTCTTGATAATTCTTTATAAGTTACTTTTGCTTAAATACATTTCAGGTGGGGTTTTGGGAGGGGG
>VWZE01009149.1:1596720-1673886 GCA_013396675.1 Eubucco bourcierii | reverse complement strand
GGGGGGGGGTTGTGGTTTTTTGTTTGTTTGTTTGTTTTGGTTATTCACTAGAAAACTTGCAATCATTAACCAAGTCAGGAAAATCCTTTATTATGGGATTCTTGGCATCTCTAACCAGAGAGGGAACGCTCATGCAAGGGAGAACTGAGCTTCCTAGAATACTTCCACACTGGTTGTAATACATGAATGACTTCACAATTTTGATGAATAGTTATTATATGAAAAAGAAGTTCCTCAAATCCTTTATTGATCAATGGTTAACCAGGGCTAGGCCATCTGTCATAAAGAAATCTTAAAGAGAAATTACGCAGATCTTCTGCCTCCATCTATTGGGCACCAGTATCCATTGGTTCAGAGAAGTATCCAGGGTCATTAGCTGCTGTTATGGCTGGAGCATTAATGTGTGCTTCATGCCTCAGAGTTAATGATGCCTGCAGTTTTGTGTTTGCATCCAAAGTGTCTTTGAAAGTTGAAGTTCCTTTTTTCTTATGTGAAACTGTCTATTAAAAGGAGAAATTTTGTGTGGACTACTTATCTTTCTTACAGTTTAGAAATTAAAGAATGATTTTACTCTTCCTCATTAAAAATAATAAAAATTAAATCCCTAAAACATCTGATCTTATGAAGTTCAGATGAAGAATAGGAGATTTCCCCAAGTTGGTATCTTTCTTTTCCTGTTAGTTTGTCTTTTTTGTGACTGAAGTACATTTCAGACAATTTTCTGTGGTTACTTAAAGTAGAAAACCCTGATGTATGTTTCATTTGTCAAATATGATCGACCAAAGTAAGGGTTAAACAGAGACTTTGATAAATGTCAGGTTAGGTAAAAACATATGCCAAGTCTTTCTGATGTGAAAGGCATGTGAGAAAACAGGTCATAAATCACTATGTCTTTAGAAGGTGGAGTCTCCAGTATTTATTATTTACACACCATTTTGATTTGCCAGTAAGGAAGCTCCTTGTTGAGATGAATACTGTAATTACAGTGGCAACATACTCGGAGTTGCAGCATCCAGCAGTGCGACAGAGCAAGAGAACAAGCATCACAGAATCACAGAATGTTAGGAGTTGGAAGAGACCTCAAAAGAACATTGAGTCCAAGCCTTCTGCCAAAGCAGGATCACCTAGGGCAGGTCGTGTAAGAATGCATTCAGGCATGTTTTGAATGTCTCCAGGGAAGAAGATGCCACAACCTCTCTGAGCAGCCTGTTCCAAGGCTCTGTCACCCTCACAGTGAAAAAGCTTTTCCTTATGTTCATGTGGCACTGCCTCTGCTCCAGCTTGCATATGTTGCCCCTTGTCCTATCGTTGGGCATCACTGAGCAGAGCCTGACTCCGTCCTCCTGACACTCACCTTTCACATTTTTTAAACACAAATGAGGTCACCCCTCAGTCTCCTCTTCCAGTTGCTGGGTTTTTTTACTTCATTAAAGAAAGACTTCACATATCAGTGTGGAAAGTTTAGACTTTTTTTCAATGGTGCTTATTCCTTTCTTCTAATCTGTAAGATGTTGATTTGTTCCCAGGGGACAGCACATGGAGCCAACACCCTGACATCTTGGGATTTATCCCTTCTCTTATCTTTTCTGGTTTTCTATTGAATGAGTCATTTTATCTGTGTTTCTGTTCATGTCATGCATAAAGTGGCAATACGAGACTGACTTTCATTGAAATAAAGCAGAAATTTCTTCCTGAAAATCCCTAAGCAAGATCTATGTGATAGTTAACTAAGGTGCACTCCCCATTTTCTTTCTCTAAATAAGTTGTCTTGAGAATTTTCTTCCCAGCTTGGCTATGATGCCTGTGGAAGTATGAGGTATTTTCTTGTAAAAATAGTAAAAAATGCTGTCTGAACCCAAGGTGTTTTGTAAATTTCAGAGACAAAAATGGCCTTAAAAATTTTATGAGAGAGATGTGATTTCTCACAGCAGCGAGAGAGGAGAGATTTTTATTCTACAACCACGTTCATGGAACCTGTTTTCCTACATAACTTTGCCAGTAAACACTTCCCCCCCTCTATTCCCTAATTCCATTTCTCATACACATGGATGGCTTTCTTTGAATAAGCTTTTCCAGAACACGCTTTAGCAAACACTTGATACATAAAGTTTGGTGTCAGGGATTCTCTGCCGTTTCAGATATGTCTCCATCACCATCTAGTATGGCTCCCTACTGACAGGACAATTCCTGTCAACCCTGTCAAAGATGAATGTGAAAGCATAAGGACCACAGCATGTATGAGTAGCAGAAGACAGGATGAATAGCTCCTGAGGGTGTACAACGCACAGGAAGACAAAGGAGATAGCACTTCAGCTCACAGGGAAGAGACATCATTTCTCAGCATGATTAAGTGCTTCCATGGAGCTGTAGCAGCTACAATAGTACTTACATCTGGTAACTTAGCTTTTATAGCATTCTTTTGCCAGGTTTTTCAGTATTTCAGTGAGTGTATGTATGTTTATATTGGAGAAAGGTGTTTGCTTTAATGTCATCCCTTCTGAGACACACTTGGTAATAAACAACTCCAGATCACACCGTGCATTTTTGTATCAGGAGTGAACTCAAAATGTTAAGCTGAATTTCAACCTGACACTGTTTATCAGTTGAGAATGCACCTGGGCTTTTGAAGAAACGTGTATTTTAATGCAGGGTGAGTGAGTGAAATTCAGGTGCCCTAAGTTCATTGTTTTCTTAATTTTAGGTACTGATGTCCTTTGTCTTTTTGTCACTTAAGTGATCAGAGTTGAATGAATCTTCATGCATGCAGGTTAAGGAATGTGAATTGGTGCCATGTGTTTCCCATTGTGGGAACCTTTATGATATCATCGTTGGAGAACATGCTCAATATGCCTTCCAGACCTCACATGCTCTTAAGATCGCATGATTGGTTGGGACTAGGTCAGTACTGCGTTCGTATTCCCTTGGGTGCACAAATATTAAGATATTTAATACATTTAATCTCTAAGAGGAAAGATTCCATCCCTCTAAAAAAACCCTTTTATATTGCTGATGAAAATGTATACAGTATCTCATTTAATAGGTTGACCTCATTTTGCTGTGGGGACTGTAAGAAACTTCCACCACTAGTGGACCACTAATTCTTACCTATCCATCCTTAGGTACTCAGAGAAAAAAATATTTTTGATCCCAATTGCTATAAACAAAGTCCTCCTTGTGTCAGCATATGGATAACAGCTGTCATTACCACCAACCAGTTGTATTGACTGCTGTCCCAGGCCTTTATCTGTCCAACTCCAGACGCTAATTCAGAAAATAAGAATAAATAATCAAGGCATGTGGAACTGAGGCCAAGCTTTTTTTATTTACAGCACCTGTTGCCTTTTACAGGGTTGGCACAGTTGCTCTAAGGCACAGTGGTTTTCTAGATTTCATGATAACTGGACTTTCTGAAAAGTGTTTTTGCAGCTTTTTGGGAAACTCTTACTTTTTTCATTACAAGGTAAAAGGCAAAACAAAAAAATATCACTGTAAATCCACTGCAAAGCAACAAGGAAAAAAAACTGAAGGGATCAGAACTGTGCACTTTGTTACATTGCAAGGTGAATGACTGCGTTCAACTGTAGTTCTTCCATCTGCCTTTGATGCTTGTGTCTTGGCAGGGGACATTAAGCACCTCATAGAGAAAACTGTCCTAACTCTTCTCCTCCTCATTATTCTTTTTCCGCACTTAATTGTTGTCCACACTCACTACAGTCCTCTTTCAGTACTCCTGGAGATTTTTGTTCAAACTTTCTGAATGTATTGTGTTCCGTGGAGAAAGAATAAAATAAAATGAAGAATAAGGGAAGGAGCATTTCAAATGTTTCTGAGTTCCTGCATTATGAAACAGTGTCAATTTCAGATGACCTTTCTCGAGGTTTCAAATTAAGCCTTTGTCATTTTCTTAGGGCATACTTTTGGTCAAACATTTGTGCTGGGTATGCTTTTTACACCTTTTTTATATATATTTGTGAAAAATAATGTTTCTTCATAGATATCAAAGAACCATAATAATTCATGGAGAGAAAAGAAAATGTTTGGCTCTAATTTCTCACCAAGTAGTCATAGGTATGTTGTATGTAAAGGAGAAAAAGCATCGTTCTTTGAAATCTGGGATGTTTTGGCAGTACATGTCTGACTGCAGAAACCATAGATGCCATCAGAGACAATAGTATTCTCATTATTTTCTTAATGACTTGCATGTCAAGATGAAAGAAAAACCTTCCTGCTCTGACACATCTTTTCAAAGACCATGAGTGCCTCTAAGTGGCAGGAGTAAATAGAGTGTCAGAGTTAAACTTTATGTAGCCTACTCCAAATAGGATTAAATGTCGACAAATCTGTGCTGAAAAGATCTCTCCATTTGTAATTTCCTGCCTTGGAGTTACCACAGTTCAGAGTTAAAGACCCCAAATGCAGCCATTGACTGTGATGTGAACACAGGGAGGCTTCTTCAGGTGGAATTGTTTTCTCTCCGCTTTTCAAGACCTTCTCAGATATACCCACATTTAGCAAATCACCTGTGTTTTAAAGTGCCTTTAGAGAAATTTGTAATATTTGACCTTTAAACACTGTGATAGACTAGAGCAAAATGTATTAACAAACCTATTAACCCTTCTGTTGTTAAAAGATTTTTTTTCATTTATGGCCCTATTCTCTGCTTAGTGAATGTTCTGTAATGCGCAGCTCATGAGGGAGGTTGGCATTGAAGTCAAGTCCTTGAAAAATTCTGTGGGCTCAGGAACGTACCTTGATAGAACACATCTTTGTATGAGAATGCCTTTGGAACAAGGTCCTTCTGCTTAGTATTTATGGCATACTGGAGTTCTTCCCATCTACTATGGCTCCAAACCTCCACTGAAATGTAATTACTTAGTTTTGTGATGGTATTACTGATCTTCTTGTACTGATCCTATGATTTCATCCACTAGCCACTAAATCCTGCTTTCTCCAACAGTTACCTTCTTGATGGGGACATTCCCCATGCTCTGTCCCTGACAATTCCTTTGGCAGTTACAAAACTCTCATTTTGCATTTTAAGATTTCATTTAATTGTCCTGTATAAGTGCTAGTGTGAAACAAGTATTTTCCTCATTAACTATTATTTTAAATGTGTTTTAAAACTAGTAAGTAAATTATATTACAGTGACACATTTGATTCCTACATCCCTAAAAAAATAAAAATCCAGTACTATTGTTTTTCGTTAATAGCAGGAGTGGAAGATTCCCTCAGGTTTTAAAACTGTACCTACAATAAAACATTAATTTGCATGTTCTGAATTAGTGTGAAAATGTCCTGGATTCTTAGTTGCTTGAAACTAGAAATGTTTAAGAAGCAAAGGAGGCCCTATAGAGTGTCTTTGATGTGGATGTGCTTCATAGAATGGAAGCCTCCCATAACTCAGTGCTGAATGAAGGAGGAGAGGTGTTTCTCAGGTGATAAATTTGGACTCTCTAGCCTGAAATTTATTTTAAGCTTTGGAAGCTGAGATGTTGGTCATAGGGTCAGTTTAGGAAAATGCTGCCAGCAAAACAGTTATCTGGGCCTGGTACTACCAGCACGATATAATTAAATATGTTGTTTGGCCAGCAGATCAGAGTGGGAGTTTGAATTAGGGTTACAAGAGTGGAGCTAGCACAAGCAAACAGGCAGGCTGTAAAATCAGACCTATTTGCATTCTTCTGTGTTTAAAAAAAAAAAAAAAGTGCAAAAGATTTGTTCATGTTGTCATTACCTCTTGAAAGAAGGTCTTAGAAAGTATGACACGTGGAGGAGAAGGTAGGAGGGCAAGACAGGGTAGAATGGCAAGGCAAGATTGATCCTTGAGAGGCTTGGGGAGTGGGGGGACACATGTTACAAATGGTAATAAGGCAAGTTAAGAAAAATGATACCAGATGTGGCTGTAATGCCAACAATCAGCAAAAAATGTAAACATATATAAAGCCATAGTAATAAAGCTGTTACAGCTGTAATGTTCAGGATGGAAAGAAAAATGAGGTCTCTCTTTTTAACTTCAGCTATATCAGGCTCTGACCTCTACTTATATTTATTTTTCCCTGTGTCCATTTCATTCTTTTAGAATAGTGATCCATCTTCACTAAAATTGTTAGAGACCATTTCCAACCTTTTGTGTAAAAATAAAATACAGTACTGCAACATCTTTCACAGTAAATGATTTTTACTTACATCAAAGAACTCTTCAGCATATTTCACAACCAATTAAATTTTTAAGTGCATGGAATTCACTCCATTCAGTTAAAGCAAATGTAAGGTTAAGGCCAGGCTTGTGCAGCCCTGCAAACACATGTGCATGTGTGTGTCGCTTCACCTTCTCTGCCCTCTAACGGGTTTTTTTGGATCTGTAGTGTCCACTAACGGTAGTAAAGAAGACGGAGGCCACCCAGGAGGCCACAAGTCTACCAATGAACCTTATTCCGGTAGATTTGTGACTCCAATGGTCAAGCTGGCCAAGATTTGAAATCGCTTGTCTTCTGTTCAAAATATTCAGGACTCTGCCCCAACAACACTGTGAAACCTGTTGTATACAGCATGGGGACCATTCTTTCCTTAGCAGTTGTAAGAATAGCGAGTCCTTGTAATTTTTTTTTTTTTTTTTAAATATTGGGGTTTTTTCTATGCAACTGTGATTTCCCTGAAGTTCACTGAATTGGTGTATCCCTACAGTGACTGGATGATCCATACTTGCAGAAAACTTTATTTTTCATAGATTGATTGAATAGTCTCAGCTGGAAGGGACCTTTGAGATCATCTGATCATCTAGTTCCTGCCATGGGCAGGGAGTATCTTCCCCTAGGTCAGATTGTTCAAGGCCTCATTCAACCTGGCCTTGAACACCTTCAGGGAGGGGGACATCCACAACCTCCCTAGGCAACCAGTTCCAATGTCTCACCAGCCTCACTGTAAAGAATTTCTTCCTAATATCCCTATATTCCTAAATATATTATATATTATATAATTATGTAAATATAATATAATAAATATAATATATTCCTAAATGTCTTTTCATCCACCTTCAGTCTTCTGCCCCTTACCCTGTCACTACAAGCCCTTGCAAAAAGTTTCTCCTCAGCTTTCTTGCAGCCCACTTTGGTTACCAAAGGCCGCTGGTCGCACTTTCAGTGCATCCTAGGACTTAGTGTCCTTTGGGGCTGCATGCACCCGTTGCTGGCTCATGTTGAGTTTTTCATCAGCTGACATTGTCAGCTCTTATTTTCACTAGTTGCTAATTTAGTGATTCAGTATTTGATAACTAGGGTTTGCTTTCTATCAATCCCATGGCTCCTCCTAGCTTTAAGAATGCAATACTGTTTGGACCATTTGTTATTCATGATGAACATTTTCAGGACTTTCACTTGTTCTGTCACCAATAGCTTTCTGAGACTCCTTATTAATTACAGCGCATCAGTTTAGTGAGTTAGTGCAGTCCTAATACATCCTGAGTCAGATGAGAAGTCATCTGGCTGCTGTAAGATCTGTAAATTTTGTGTGTAACTGCACAGATAGATAAACTACACCTTTTTATGATTTGAGGGTGGGTGGTGGGGTGTTGATTCACTCAGTTTGCACCACATTTCTCTCACTATGGGCACAACTATATGTATGATTAAAGGCAATTATTTTTTACTAAACCGTTTTTGGAAACTTTACTCCACAGGGAGTGGACAGGCTGTAATAATGCTTGGAATCTCCAGTCCTGATTATTATACGGTGTTTTCAGTCCTTTCCTTATTTAGTAGGGAAGCTTGTAAGATTGTTATCTGGCAGATGTTGTTCTACTCAGCTTCAGTGTTTTATTCATGTATTCTTCCACTTCTTACCATGGTATAAACACTTCCTATCTTCATTTGTTCTGATTTGTTGACTCTATCTTTTATTTCCATTCGAGTGGGAAATACCCTAATGTACAGGCAAAATAGTATGATTGTTTCCATAAGGAAGGAGTCAGATTTGCTTTTGGCTTTATTAGCTAAGATGACTGTGTACCATTAGTATGACTGCAGCAGGATTTCATTCTTGCAGTATGTGAGAAGTGTTGCTGTCAAGAAGAGGTGCAGAAAGCACCAGGAGTGTTTGCTTGCTTGTCTGTCTGTTAAGGGCTGGTGTTGTCTGGGACAGTTTGATTTGCAGCTACAAGTAACTGCATGGTCATTGTTTCTGAGATGAACTTTGCTAAGATAAAATCAGATCTGAAATTTGTGATTTCTACAGGTATATTAATACATTACTTCAAGTAATTTCCTTACTCTGTCTCCTCTACACTGATTGCATGAAACATGTGCAGTAGTTGAAATTCTTGAGCCATTCTTCAGAAACATTCAGTTTTCTTAGTAGTGATTTGAGATTCTTTGCTATTACTGCTTCATACAAAATAACCTTCAGTATATAGAAGAGGCAGCCTAAAAAATTGGGAAATAATCTTCAGGAGGAGCAAAGGTTTTTGCTTGTTGCAGCTACAGCAGTAGGAAGCACAAAGTGTCAGGTACTTCTTAGCATATGCAAGTATCAGTCTTTCAGTAGCTTCCTCCTCACTCTTCTCTTGCTCGTGCTGGATCCAGTGCTGTGACCCATCCTTTCCTCAAGCCCTGTGTGCCATAAACACCTGTGGTCAGGCCCACATTCGTTTTGTGTCCATCTCACATGGTTGTGAAGGAAAAGGGCTGCAGCACTGTCTGGTAGCTGTTGTTGCCATTGAAGGGATGCTCTGCTCAAATTCTTTCTGGTGTCATGTAAGACAACTTGAGCAGGACCACAAACCTGGCCTGAAGTATTGATGTCTCTAGAGAGATCTAGAGACATCTACACTGGTCTGCAGTTGCAATCTAGAGAGATCTACACTGGTCTACAGTTGCAGAATAGTGTATTTCTGCAGGAAAGGAAGAGCAGAATAGTTATTTAAAGGAGAAGAAATAGGTGTTGGAGGAAAAAAATGGGTTACAGAATTGTAATGAGGCACTTCTCTCAAGTGCTTGAGCAAAAACGTTCTCCAGAAGAATTTGACTTGAGGAAAGTAATAGCTCCTGAAAACCATTTGGTATTCACTTGAAAACAGAAAAAAAATTAAATGCCTTATGCAAAACCCCTGAAATAACATAGCTTTGAGCTATGGTCAGCAGATTAAGTCAGAGAGAAGCAATTCGCTGTGATTTGCATTAATCAGATTTATAGTAACGCTAGATAAACATTTGAGATGACAACATGTTATCACAGGTATCTGTGATTCGCTGGAATGCTGAAAGAGTGGGTCAAGATCTACGGTTTGTTTTCAGAGAATTAGAACTTATCATTAGGACCACCCACAGAGCAAAGCAGCTCCAGTGACTAACTGGAACTCTCATTCACTCTCTTACTTCTAATGTGCGCAAGGCCGCAGAAGCTGTCACTGTCCCACCAAGGTGCTCAACTTGCAGCAACCACAAAGGCACTGTGGAGAGAGGACACTGCCAAGATTCCTTTCTCCAAGTCTGTTGAAGCTGCTTTACTTTCTCCATCACAGTGGAGGAAATTGGGGGGGAATAATTCAGTGTGGTCAGGAACCGTTTCCAGCCCTTTGCCCTAATGGTAAGAATGAATAGGTAAACAGTGACAGTGATCAGGGAGGCAGGTCGTTCAGAAGGGAGGCCAGAAGTCAAGTGTGGGAGTTGAGAAGCTGGTGTAGATTGGGAGGAGGGAAGTGTGGGAAGTCATTTATTCCTTTGTTGAGTACACCATTAACTCTGCATTTTCAATCTGTAGTTAACACAGTTTTTCGTGGGGAGCTGTGAATCGCCCTCAAAGCAAACTTAAAAAGTCATTGTAAAATCTCACTACTTTAACTCCAAATGACACTGTAATTCCTTTCCTGGCTCCTTAGTTCCTTTTAAGGAAATGTAAATGTTGTAGTGAAAGGAATCTTATACCTGTCGTAATCAAAGTTTAAAATGTGCATTACTGATCATAAGGTCACACACCTGTGTGTTTTCCTTTTCTGAGTGTGAAGCAGTGCTGGGTGACCTCACTGTCTCCTTAGGGCAAACCAACACCATTCAGTGTTTGAACACTACATGCTCAGATCCACTGGCAATGAATAGGTAGCTAGAGCTTGCAATGTAAGAAGTTAGTAAGTTCTCTCTCAAAAGTGAGTTCAAATTCATAAAGGGGCTAGAGGCCTGGTGTATAGGGTGACTGGCGGTTACAGGTCTGCTCAGCTGCTCTGCATACCTGGAAAGGGGAGTGAGCTCTGCTCATCCTGCCCCTCTCTCCCCCAGGTGTCACTGTTTGTCCACACCAGTGAGGACCAGACACCCCATCATCTAACTCTACCACCTCTGGTGTACCTGTGCATAGGGACAGGTGTTGGTAGAGATCTGAGACAGGGCATTTGGTCCATTAACATTTTGGTCAGAATTAGGTGATGCCCATGGAAATATTGCAGAGTATTTCATTAGCCATTTGGAACAACACTCTTCTACTCAACACAAGTGATATTTTCTATTCCTAAACACTCAACACTGTCCATCTGCCCCAGAACTGAATTTCTGACAAAACTGATTGGAAGGTGAAGGAGCTGTGGAAAGTATCTGAGTCTGAGGTTGGATGCTTTTACTCCCCATGCAGCAGTACCATGCAGGGCAGTGTGCTTCTCTTCATCGGCAGAGACAGGGTGACGCGCACAGCAGGGCCTCAGGGCCTTGCCACCGCTCTCTTGGCTGCCATGTCAATGCAGACACAGCTGCATCTTGATGTGGAGCTGCTCGTCCCTGGGCACCCACACAAGAGACAACCTAGCGGAGAGCAAAGGGCCGTTGAGGAACCAGAGCTGGAGGAGACTGTAAAAAACACAAGGGAAAGACAGATCCTTTAGGAGATTCTGTGGTATCCCAAAGCTGGTAAGGTAAGCTGTTTGGCTTGTAGTTCATAAAAACGTAACGCAAATGAAGTTTGTCCTAAATATATTTTTAATTTCTGTGAGGTCGCTGATGTCGTTCTGCCAGTCACCCTCAGGAGTGTGGGCAGGGAGAGGCCGAGGGCTGCCGTGGCCCAGCAGTGCTGATGGGCGTCCCCCGCTTGAAACAGTGTCTGCTGCCATAATGAAATAATTATAGAATCCCAGGCTGTTATCCAATTACTCTGACATTTCACCATTCTTTGCCGTTAACTGGATTAAGCTCATTGTAAAAAGATTAGCTGTGGAATGGAGCTGAGCGTAACAGAGTGAGGCGCCTGGGCCTGGCGTGGGGAGGCAGGGCCCCGCGGGATGGGGCAGTGGGGAGGGGGTGATGCTTGGGACACCCTGCCATGGCTGGATGCTGAAGGAAATCGTGACACAGAGTAACACACAGTATTTCACATCGGGGGCAGCATGGTGGGTATCTTGTGCCTCCCTCAGATGGATTTTTCTGATAAATTATTCAGAGTGCTTGAAGGAAAAGTGTTTCTCTGACCATTTTCCCTTTATAGTTGCTGCCTATTACCACCTACATTATCACTGCAGTTAATGTCCATTTTCTAGAGTAATGAAGCATCCTAAATAATTCTGTATTTGAAATGTTGGAATCATTTTGCATGTAATAGTGCAGTGCTGTGCCTTCTCTCTGAAAGATCTATTTTTAAAAATCTTAGACTTGTTAGTAAACATTTCAGTTCCTTACTTCACAATAAGTTTGGTACTTCCATGACACAGTTTTTCACTTGTCTTTTTTTCCCCTTTTGTTTCCTCTTTCCTTCCTTTCCAATGGAGATCAGAGTAAACCTAATAAATGATGTTTGTTATTAACCAGTCAGACTGCAAATTTCCATTTCCCGTCTTATACTTCATATCAACCCCACTGTCATTAAATAAACTTTTACTTCTATTATAATTGTCCATGCATGATGGGCCTTGGTGTGTTTTCTACACACAAACCCCAACATTTCAGAGGCTGATGAAGAACCTCTTTCTCTGTTGAAGTACAGGAACTGCAACAACAATAAAAAAAAAGGAAATGGGTTCGTCAGGGTTTAGAAAGGCAAACAGTGTATTAAAATTGTTTTGAAACTATTTAATTCTGCTTGGCTCTTTCCTGCCAAATCGTGCTCTCATTGAAGTTAATGGGATCTTTGCCACAGAAATAAATAAGGACATAATGGAACATTGCTAACGTCACTGCCCTGCCTTTTTCCTCCCCTTCCTAAAATGTTTTTCTTCCATTCTTTCTCTTTTGGTTTTCTCTTTCAATGAAAGTGGGCATAATAATTATCTGGAGCCGTATTTAGTGCGTGTAATTATGGTATCTTTTATATATATGTGTGTGTATGTTCCTCTAAAACATTACATCTGATATATTTTAATTCTGGATAAGCTGCACTAGATGATTTTAAAATTATACTGTTTCAGCATCTTCTAGAGTAAGCGTTATACTTTGTAATAACAGTTAGTAGCTGCACATAAGATTTTTGTGGACATACCAGAGCCAGGTTTGCTGGCCCATGGCTTTCTTTCCCAGAAGGGAAGTAACTGACTTTGGTTCAAAACAATGTCATTTGAATGTGAAGTCTGTCTAGGGAAAAAAAAAGTAATTTTTTTTGAGATTTCCTTGGTGGTAGTGTTTGGATTTGACTCACCAGCAAAAATGACTTGTGAGCTTTCTTTTCTAGGAAATTCAGACATTTCCAAATCTTTCATTCCATATATTCTTTTTGATAAAGTTTTAAGTAGGTTTTAAAAGTGATCCAACAATTATTTTATTGGTTTATTGGTTGTTTGGTTGTTTATTTTCCAAAATTAAGTCATTCCTGTTGTAGCTGGATTTTTTTTTTTTCATGAGAAGCTTATCCTATTAAGGAGATCTCAGATCTGTTACATTTTCCAGTTTCTGCTACAGAGATAGTTTTCAAGCTTAACTGAGCATAACCTTGTAATGTTTCTAAGTGTGGCTGTATTTCAGTAGTTCAAATGTTCAAATTTTCTGTTTTATAAAATCTCCTATATAAATTGCAGGTCTTACACTTTAGTGAGGAAAGTCCATTCCCTGTTCAAAGCAAACCAGTGCTGAATTTATACATATTTCTTCTTTTTCTGGGAGAATTGATCAAGGACTGGAACAGTGCTTCCCTGCTGTAATAGAATAGGCATAGGAATTAAGATCTGCAAAAAGCTTTCTGGTGAAGTTTTCCCTGGTTCAGCACCTAATTTTCCTTTAAAGTGTACAGCTTAAGCTGCTCCATTTTTCCACTTCATGCAAAAAATAATCCTAAAGTAAAGTAGATTTTGACAAATTCTTCCTGGCAGTGCCAGCCAGTAGCCAAAAACTGGCTTTTCGAAGCAGGTTGCACTTGATCCCTTTGTAACTTTTTTCCTACCTTTCTGCCTACCTTTCCTCTGCCATCATCTCATGATTTTGCAGGTCCTGTCTTACTCATTTCCTAATTATGTCCATGGAACTTGATCATTATATGAGTAATTTGAGTTCTGATACAGACTTGCGGCTTGCATTACAATGTAATATGAAATGTAGACACTTCTGCTCTAAGTAGATGTGACAGATCAGAGCTTACAAATTGCATTCATTCACTTAAGAATCGTCTGGGACTTCCAAATTGATCACATGTGTTGTATGGATTATGTAATATTAATTAGGGTGGTATATAATAGTGCAGCTGTGGTCCTTTGATGGTTCTATTAAATCTCTGTTTGAAGGGGGTTGTAAGTTAGTTCTGCAAGTCTTTCAATTCAAGGGAGGAAAACTCGAAGCGTAATTCTTTCTTCAGTGAACCGGAAGGGCTTAGCGTAGGTGTATGGACAGATGGGCAGAGTCCAAGGGGGTGGCATTCAACAAATCCAAGTGCTGGGTGCTGCACTTTGACCACAACAACCCCATGCAGAGCTACAGGCTGGGGTGGGAGTGGCTGGAGAGCAACCAAACAGAAAGGGATCTGGGGGTGCTGATTGACACCCGCCTGAACATGAACCAGCAGTGTGCCCAGGTGGCCAAGAAGACCAATGGCATCCTGGCCTGCATCAGGAATAGTGTGGCCAGCAGGAGCAGGGAGCTCATTATCCCCCTGGACTCTGCACTGGTTAGGCCACGCCTTGAGTCCTGTGTCCAGTTCTGGGCCCCTCAATTTAAGAAGGACATCGAGGTGCCTGAGCATGTCCAGAGAGTGGCAACGAGGCTGGTGAGAGGCCTCAAGCACAAACCCTGTGAGGAGAAGCTGAGGGAGCTGGGGTTGTGTAGCCTGGAGAAGAGGAGACTCAGGGGAGACCTTATTGCTGAACTACCTGAAGGGTGGTTGTGGCCAGGAGGAGGTTACCTTCTTTCAGGCAACCAGCATCAGAACAAGAGGACACAGTCTCAAGCTACGCCAGGGGAAGTTTAGGCTGGAGGTGAGGAGAAAGTTGTTGACTGAGAGAGTCATTGACTGCTGGAATGGGCTACCCAGGGAGGTGGTGGAGTCAACTTCCCTGGAGTTGTTCAAGGTGCGTTTGGACGTGGCACTTGGTGCCGTGGTCTAGTCTTGAGGTCTGTGGTAATGGGTTGGACTTGATGGTCTTTGAGGTCTCTTCCAACCTTGGTGATACTGTGATATGTAAATTTAAGAATGAATCAAAGTAAAACAGTGTTTGGGACATCTCAGAATTCCAGCTACCTTTGCACTATCCTCGACTTCTCTGTCTTTACAGTGAACAATTTTTGTCTCAAAACTCTTTTCTGCTTTAATTAAAAATAAGAATATACAATGCTACTGTAGCACTGATTTTTTACAGTAAATGATGATACCTTTATGTTTCTTTACTTATACTGATCGTTTTTACTCTTTATTTATTGTGATTGAGAATATGATCGTTGTTAGAGACAGGTTAAACAAACAAATAAGTGGTATACTTTTTGTCCAAAACTTTTTTAATCATTGAGAGTAAGGTCACATCTTTGTGATTCCTGTGCTCAGTTGTCTTAACTTCAGATTTTCACCAATATTGACTTGATGTTAAAACACATCTGTGAAGCTATGAAGATGCTGCAATGATTTTGTGCTGTATTGTAGTTGCTCCTGGTTTGGGCGGTTATACTGAACCACGGATGATGTTAATCTTTTGAAGTTAATCAGCATTACTCACAAACTTTGCTCTAAAAAGTTAATTTCTGCTAAAAAGTCAGAAGAGGCATTCTAGGGCAGATTTAATTGCTGTGTGAGTAGTATATCTTCTGATTTCACACCTTTAAGCTCCAGGCTTTCTAACATAACCTAATACTGAATAGATATAAACGAAAGAAATTAGAGGGCTGTATTCACTTCCTACAAATAACACAAAGAATTTAAGAAAGAGATTATAGATGTGTAGACTAATGAGCCTGACTGGCTGTTGGTGATTTCATCTGTAGCGTGACTGATACTATTAAATTCACCTCTGTGACCTTTTTCCCTCCAAGTGTGACTTTGCATTGAGAAGAACAAGAAGGTGCACCAGACAGGCTGCTCATAGCTTTTCCCAGGCTATTGGAATATTAAGACTTAGCATAGTTTTAGAACATGGTTGATTTACACTGTTTTCCCCAGACACTATGTGCAAACCTGATTATTTAAAACCTGCATAAATGCTTTTTATATATTAAGAAGTTAACTATTTTAGTACATAGTGGGAGCTATTTGAGATTCATATATTAATATTCATGTAGTAATTTTGTGAAGGGGGCCTACAGGAAGGCTGGGGAGGTACTGTTGACAAGGTCTTGTAATGACAGGACTAGGGGCAATGGTTTTAAGCTGGTGGAGGGGAGATTTAGACTGGATGTTAAGAGGAAGTTCTTTACAGTGAGGGTGGTGAGACACTGGAACAGGTTGCCCAGGGAGGTTATGGATGCTCCCTCTCTGGAGGAGTTCAAGGCCAGGCTGGATGAGGCCTTGAGTGACCTGTACTAGTGGGAGGTGTCCCTGCCTATGGCAGGGGGTTGGAACTAGATGATCCTTGAGGTCCCTTCCAACCTTACCATTCTATGATTTTATGATTCTATAAGTAGCATGTCTCCCTTTGTATTGTGTTAAAGAATGGTGGTCATTTACAGCAACTCTTTATAAAGCAGTTCTTATTTTTTTTTAGCTCCTTTTTGTGTCTTTCCACTCCACAGAGCTGCACTGCAAGTGTAAGCCCACATGCACTTCTCCCATGTGCTGTGATCATTATTTCCTCAAAGCAGTGATGCTGTTTTAAGTCTGCAGAAGCACTGTAAATTGAGGTTCAAAACTATCCAGATCAACTCTACTCTAGTGGCATGAAAAAAAAGATATTTCCCCCCTTTTTTTCTTGTTTGTATCATACTTCATTTTTCAATATATAAGCTACAGTTGCATTATGTACAACATAATTGTACAACCATTCTTCTCTTTTATAAATACACAAGAGAACTTTGGAATGATCCATTAGAGTAGGAGAAAGGTAAAGATTTTCTGCTGGGATCTCTATTTTTTTCATGGTCAGGTGTATTTGATCACAAAATATCAGAGAAACAAAGTTATCTAAAGTTACATAAAGTTATAGAAGGTTAACAATCAAATTTCTTGTCAGCTGCAAAATAAAAAATGAACACTTTTTTATAGGGGATAATTGTTGTCAGAACTGGGTTTATCCATTGGTGCACACATTTATATTGTCAACCTTTGTAGTTAATACAGAAAACTGATTTTCTTTTAATCTTTTACTGAATGCAAAAGATAATCCTTGTATTAAAAGGAACTCCTCGGTTCTGAATTCTGCTGAATTAATTTTGGCTGTAGCACAAAAAGTAATTGAAAGTAGAGTGAGTTCTTAATATTCTTTAGTCTTCATATTTTTCTCCATTTAGTTGGGCTTAATTATAATTTTGTGAACAGATACCATACTAGCTTTTAGAAAATTAACTTTTTTAAATCTCCAAACCCCTTTGAAAATGCTTTTTAAAGAAAACAGCAAAAACTCATTTAAAATTCTGCAGTAATATTGTTACCAATAGGAAAAAAGCACTTCAGCATGCAAACATGAAGTATTACCTTATGCTTATTTGAGACAGTAGTGTTTTCAGTAGTGTTTTTGTTCAAAGATATACTTAATGGATTTTATTTAATGGAGTCACTACAGCTTGCTGCTTATCTCATCAGCTGAATGTCTAAGTCCTGAATATAAAATGTGGTTTGTTTGTTTTGTTTTGTTTTATTTTGTTTTTGGTCATAATCCTCTCTACTGCAAAACAGATAGTAGGTCTTCTTATTCCTAAAGTAATAAAATGCTATCTTGGATACCAGTGCTTGGATGTCCCAAGACTGTGGATTACAAAGCATTCCAGTAGAATCTCTTCACCTTCATAGTAGCTCATGGTTTGCCCTTGTGTAAGAAACAGACTGTTGCTAAGGGGCAGCTACAGGGCTGTCACTCCTGCTCCCAGGCCAGATGGTTCAGTCAAGGTCTCCTCCATCCCAATCCCAAGTCATGCAGTTTGCTGGCTGGTTTGTGCCATGTATTATCTTACTGCTATTACCTTGTGGCTGTGTTATAGGATAGCCAAGGAGAGCATAGCAGCCCTGCTGCAGGAGAGGTAACAGCTAGCTAAAGATCTCAGCCTGGAAGGAAATTTGCTTTGCTTCTCACTGGCTCTTCCCAGGCCAGCAGGACTCTACAAGGAAGAGATGCTCACCACTAGTAGAGACTGGTACAGAATTTCAGGTCTTATGTATCCTTATTTCCTCTTTATTGTCAAATGAATTTTCCATCTTCAGTAGGAATTTTCATTTCTGTGAGAAGCCAGCACTTATTTTGTTTTTCAGTTGATTTAGAGCTATTAGACAGACAAGCTGAGTGGCATCATTTGCAGCTATTGGTGTGCTGTATGATCTGTAAATCTGTGGAGAAGACTTTTTCCACAGGTGAAGGCAGGCTTTAGTGAGCAGGTGGTACTTGACCTCACATATAACAACCAAAGCATTACTACAATATTTTTCATTATAGTATTGTGTGTTATTTTTCTGTAACTTTCCCCTCAACTTATGTGTACCTAAACCAGCTATAATTAGGTGCATTTGAAATCCTTCTTTGGCTTTTTGAAATTCCTTTTTCTTCTATTCATTAATAATGAAGCAGTTACTTATTCCTCTGTTCCCTAAATTTCAGTGTAATGAATGAGCAGAGAATACACCTGTCTCCAGAACAGGCATCACTCTATCTTGTTTCCGTGCTGCTCTGCAGGTATCCTCTCAGCCTGCCCAGTCTCAGCCTTCTCTCTCGAGAAGGTTACTTTCTGGGGAGTCATTAAAGCATGTTCTAAAAGTGTTCTGTCTCACTTCATTGCTGGTTTTGCTGCAGGTGTTAAAGCAGCTTTGTTGTAAAATACAGTGGATAAGTACATGTTTTAATCATCTGGCTTAATTGGGTGACTCTCGTGTTAGGTACACTGCATGGCTGAATGTTTGAACCATATTGTACTGCTGGAAAATCCCTTTCTAACGAGATACCACTACAAGTTAATAGAGTAATATAAAGAAATTAAATTAAAGGGCAATTTATCAGTCTGCTGTTTATGAAGTCAAAACTTTTTGGAAGAGTAAAGACTTTTAACTGGAAATGCTGAAATCCAATAAATCAATCCAGTAACCTCATTACTAAGAATTTTACTTAATCCTTATGTACCTCCTCAATGCATTCCTGTGGAAACTACCTTAAGAGATCCTCCTTGGCAGGGAGATTGGTCTCGATCTCTGGAGGTCCCTTCCAACCTCTAAGGTTCTGTGTTTCTGTGATCCTTTCTGGTATCTCAGCAGCTTCATTTTCACTATTTCCTTTATTAACTAAGTACTGAATTAAGGCATTCCACAATTTTTCTGTATGAGAGACTTCAGAGGTATTTTCTGAAAAGTAAGTGTGCTGATTGTGAGACATCGATGAGATTTGCAGTCTATTTACTAGGTTTGTAGATGTTTCCCTTCAAATTAATGTATCTTGAAGGATTCCAGAAGCATACTTCAGGAGACCAATCTTTATTTTACCTACAATAACAAAGAAG
Source organism: Eubucco bourcierii (assembly GCA_013396675.1). NCBI lineage: Eukaryota > Metazoa > Chordata > Aves > Piciformes > Ramphastidae > Eubucco > Eubucco bourcierii. Next base: position 1,654,881 of record VWZE01009149.1, on the reverse strand, counting down.
ACTTGATAGATGTGATCACAATGTCATTTGTAATTTTTACACCAACAGTTTTCATTCGATACAGTTTTAAACTTTCTGCATGTTTAGAATAATATTCCATCATCCAGCATAGTTTTAATACAGTGATTTTGGCTCTTGAGCTGTAGATAGTTTTTAGAGAATGATACAAACTATGAAGTAATTTTTTTTGTGACCTTTCCTAAAGGTTGTAAAGAGGAAATGGAACAGGAGAATTGCTGTTGTGCATGACAAATAGGCAAGGCAGCACTATTAAATAACTGGACCACTGGTTGTTAATAAGCAAGCTGCAGCAGAGTCTAATATGATAAAACAAACTGTTTGATTGATCTTTACCTGATTTTCTCACTGGAACAGTTTGTGGTTTAAATCCAAGATCCTCCTAGGCTGGATCATGTTTTATACTATGTGTAATAATACCATTTGTTTTGTTGTTTCTTGTTCAGAGTCAATTCAAATGTTTGCAAGTTTACCAACTGATTCCTGTACCTCCAGTGAAATATCTAACATTGTCATTATTCTTTCTCTTGTCTTCTTAAGCATACTGGAACTGTACAGGTGATTCAGTGGTCTAGTCCCTGGTGAATGTCAAGTTAGTTGTATTACTGTAATAAAATGGGGTTTGTGATATGTTTGTAAGGCAGTTGTGTTGATATGCTGAAAGCCTCATATCTTCAGCCTTTTCCTGTGACATGTCTTGATTCTGTAGCTCCTGCACAGTGTTTGCATTAGGCAGCTAGGGCTGTCAGTGCTGTATTGACAGCTTTCTTTTGATGCCCTGTCTAATCTCCCTGCTCATACTCATCTTTCTCAGGTCAATAATACTCAGGTGAATATGGAAAAGAGACCAACAGTGATGATTTCCCATGTTGTTATTTGGCTCCCTGACAGAATTTATAATTTGCTTTACTGTGCTCCTCCTGGCACCTTGAAATGAGTACCTAAGCCCAGCACTGCTTCAAGCAAAGACAAAAGCTACACTTTACAAACAGTACTAAGTAGTATTTACTTGGTGGCAGATACTAATGAATGTGTTTTAACTGAAAATATTGATATTGCAAACTGCTTACTTTGTAGAATGAGTTTTCAGTCTTTAAAATTAGACTTTCTTTCTGAAGCAAACAATCAAATGCCTCTTAATATGAGCATTTATTAAGAGGAAATCTGAGCTGATGGAAGGCTTGCTTGTTGCTTGTTAGATAAAATATATTCCTTGCCATGCATGGCAAAGTGCAGGTTTTGACATGTTAAATGAAAATGTCACAAGTGGAGAGAAGACTGAAAAGTGTGGTGGCGTTAAAGAAAGGTTCTAGCTGATAAATGAGGAGTTATTAATGAAACATTATTATCTTTGAAACACAGCTATGTGTAAATGATATTGTGTACATTTATGTTAATATGCACAGATTCACTGATTGTATTGGTTAAGAAGGGACCCTCAAAGGTCATCTTGTCCAACCCCTATGCAGTCAACAAGGACATCTCCAACTAGATCAGACTGCCCAGGGCCACATCAAGTCTGATCTTAAATGTCTCGATGAACAGGGTCTCAACCATGTCCCTGGGGAACTCGTTCCAGTATTTTACTACTCTCATTGTAAAGAACTTTTTTGTGATGTCCAACCTAAATCTGCCTTGGCCCAGTTGAAAATCACTGCCTCTCATCCTATTACTATAAGCCTTTCTAAACAGTCCCTCCTCAACCTTCCTGTAAGTCCCCTTCAGACACTGAAATGTAGCTATAAGGTCTACTGGGAGCCTTGTCCAGGCTGAACAACCGCAATTCCTTCAACCTTCATAGGGGAGGTGCTGCAACCCTCTGATCGTCTTGGTAGCCCTCCTTTGGACCTGCTCCATCAGGTCCATGTCTCCTGTGTTGGGGATCCCAGAGCTGAACATAGTACTCCAGGTGAGGTCTCACCAGAGCAGAGCAGTGTGGCAGAATCACCTCTCTTGACCTGCTGCCCACATTTTTTTTGATGCAGCCCAGAAGACCATCAACCTTCTGGGCTGCAAGTGCCCACTGATGGCTCATAATTACTGTAGTGTGATTTTAACTGATCGTTTGATGCTGCTCGGGGAAAGTGGCTTGTGTCCATGGCACATCATAGCATATTATACATGTAATGTCTTAAGGCCTAGGGCTTTCACGTGGGTAAAAATGGTAGCTAGCACATCTTATGCCTCCTGTAGGATTCAAAAATCCATTGCTTTTTAAAAAATATAGCTCCTTTCCAGTGGGAAAATAATCAGCAGACAAGAAGTGCACCCCTTTTTTGTGGGGAGCACACACAACCATTTTTGTGTTTCTGTGAGAGACAGCTTAGGATTCTCACTGAAGAGTTTGGGAGTTTTTTCACACATGTTATGGAAAGCTTGTTTTGCCCTGTAAGATTTATAATAACCGTGTAAGTGTTCTGTATGATTGGGGCCTGTTGGATTTCAACAGCAAATGCCAGCTATAGCAGTGACAGGCAGAGTGCTTCTCTGCTCTGAGGGTTCTGTTATCGTATCCAGAAGGCAGGAGGTGATACTCAGTATGTAGAACTGATCTCAGAGCTCTTGGGATCAGAACATCCACAAAATGCATATATTTACCGTGTTCATTATACCTCCCAGGCAAGCCCCACATGAGCAACCCTGCCTGCCATGTGTCTCAGAGAGCCCCCAGGGAAATGCCTGTCATCTTTTAGAGTGAGCCTGGATATGGAACGCCTCCGATTTTCCCCCTCTTCACCAAGCTCACAAAGCAGGGCCCCTCTTGTATTCTAACTAAGCACTCATGTTCTTTTGAACTCTGAAAAACCAGCTTTTGTTCCCAAGTGGAGCTCCAGTTTTTGCAAAATCTCCTCCATTATATGAGGTACTGAAGGAGAAAGAAATTAAGTAGTAAAGTGATGGTGACTATTGGGCTCTGTACTTGCTTTCCTCTCATCTTTAGGCTATTACAAAGCCAATTTAAATGGAAGTGTACATACATAGCAACTGTTATGTATGTTGAGAGAAAATTGTGTCTGTGAAATACAGAGCACTGTAACAGTGCTTTCCAGTTCATGGTGCTTTCAGGAGTGGGGTGAATCTACTGCGTCTTTGTGTTTCCAGTGAGTCCTGCAGAAGTGCACATACTTGGCCAAAGAACAACCCTGTAACTGTACCTCTGTCTGCTTGTGTTGCCTGCATACTGATTTCACTCACACCTTTGCATGGCAGTGATATCATAGGGAGAGGGACTCTTTCTAGGCTCTGGCAGGGCTTGAAATATACTACTTTTTCAGTATTCAGCTTGCTCTTTCAATTACATGGCTTTTAAAATTTCGTATCTTATTATCATACTTTATTATAAGGCTGTAATGATTCATTAAAAAAACACAAACCTGTATTATAGCACAAATTAGTTTAATATACAGAGGTGATTTTTTTAACCTAGTATTTCTGTCTTGTGTGACCAGGTCACAGCAAAACCTGTTCTTGGCACCTAAGAAAATGAAACTATGTTAATAGCTCTATGTACTTATGTGGTCTCCTGAACTGCAGTCTTTCAATGTAGGCAATTTTTTTTTTAATTAACGCAAGAGCTTGAAAACATTTGACAAAATCAGTGTTGGATCCTTGGAGCCAACCTTCCAATGCACTTTTCTAAACCTCTGCCAGTGGTTTGGTGTGCTTTCACTGATAATTCAGCATCTGTGTCCATGATATGTGAAGAACAATTCCCATGAATGTAATGCTTATTTTAATATTATTACAATATTTGAATGCCTTAAATTAGTTGCCCAAAAGGCAAGGTATTATAATCATGATGTTTTGATTCTTGTGGGTCCATACACTGGAGAAATCCCTATTAGCAAGCACAGTCTAATAGTAAATAGCACTGGAGAATTGCAGAGAAAATAGATGTGCAATAACAGGAGTGCCAGTGTAATTATATTTTCTTCTTCTGTTCGGTTTCTCCTAAGGGAGAAGGAAGTTGGTAATTGAAATGATTAGGTACCAGCATTACTATGGTATTGGCTGGCACATAGGCAGTACTTGAAGCTTTGTCATTTCATAGTGGAGCTTTCTATATGATTTACTCCAAGTAGAAGTATTCAGAGTAATTAAGGGAAATAAGAGCTTAGCTGTTTAGGGGTAATAATGACTACAGAAGATGTAGAAATAGCAATGATAATTTGAGACGCTTGGTGATGATCTGGCCATCTTTTTTTTCCTGCAGGGTATAGGTAGAGCCCTTGGTAGTTTTCAAAGCAACTGTATTATTTTTCTAACTGACAGGTTTTATGCAATCAAGCCCCTTATGCTTAACCTTTGGTTGTATTTGCCCTTTTTTTTTCCTGACCTTGAGTAAATGATTGTCATTTTATGTTCTAGCCAAAGTCCTTGAAATGTTCCTCTCCAGAAAAGGACTCAATATCACTCTTCTGTTCCCAGAAGATTGCTGGGCACTGTGAGGGTGGAAACCATTTGCTATTACTTAATGAAAAAATGTCCTCCATAAATCACCTCTTCAAGTGGAGCCCACAGTGAAACAGCATGAGTCTTTAGCACTGCCAGCACTCTAATAGACTTATATATCCTGGGTACTCATTATTTGTTGGTTGTTAATTATAGAGTGTGTTTAAGACAGGAAATCTGGTGTGTGCTCCTTAAGGAAAAAGCAGCATGCCCTATCCTACTCTTAAAAGGGAGAGGGAACAGGCAAAGGAGAGGAAGGAAATGTGTTTTATTTTAATTTAAAGGAATGGACTGTGTAACTGCATGTAACTGGCTGAAGCTTTTTACATTGTAACACTGAATATTGATGCTAAAGGATTTTAAGACCTCTAGAGAGTTTATTGCTGAGGTTTGGTACATCTTTGGGAGAATTTGTTTGTCATTACAGTAAAGGGTCCCTTTGGGTACGTGTGTGAAGGATGTCCCAGGGGAGGAAAACTGGAGCTTTAAGATCTTTGTGCAGATTTCTGCTTATTAGATCAGTTAATCTAATTAAGTGGTTTACCCTGACTTCACACAGGCATGAATCAGAAACCATTCATCTTGAAAGTCAGTTGTATGAAATCATTATATATGGGTAGTGGGAAGGTGAGGGCTAAATCCAGTGCTTCAAACCAACAACTTCTACTCTCTGGTCCAAGAGATCAATCACATTCACATTTTATTTTTGGATGTATGTCACTGGATAAAATACATAAATAGTTTTACAGCAAGGACTGACAACCCAAGTTTTCCTTCCTCCAGGCAGCTCTCTGAACTGCTGCTCTCTAGTCCTGCTTCTTTCTGATTCTGTCATTCTGGAAAACTTATTTTTCTTTTTGTCAATGCCAGAACTTCAAGAAGCAGACTAGAAAAGACTACTCTCCCTGGCACAGTTACTACTTTGATATTAATGACTCCCTCTTCTGATGAGGAAAGGCAGGCTTTGAACCCATTCAAACAGAAGAGGTCTGATGATAGTCACCTGCTTTCCAAGCTGTCTTACAGAAGGAGTGGAAAGCTTCATTTTCCTTCTCCTTTGGCTGAAAGAGTGCTTCANCTGGCACAGTTACTACTTTGATATTAATGACTCCCTCTCCTTTGGCTGAAAGAGTGCTTCCTTCTGTTTGAAAGGGAAGACTTAAAAGGAAACTCCAGAAAAGTTGATGGGCAACTGGAATTTGTAACCAGGCTTTGCTATTCTCCGGTTTTATACAAATGTTATCAGTAACAACAAAACTCACAGGTTAGTTAGAAGTAAGCTCACAGGCAATCTTTGAAATAGTGTTTTGTTTAGATATTGGAGAATGGAAAACTGACTGCTGTATTTGAGATGTTCTGTGTAAAGCTGTCATACCCATGAGAGCAAAGAAAATAATTTTAACAGAGGTTTCTCCTGATTTCTTGCTAGCTAATGATCCTCATTTGTCAGAACGTGGGAGGGACAGACAGCATTCCTCTCCTTGTGAACAATCTTTCTGTATCTTAGTTTCTAATGATGTTTACACACATTGTGCATTAACTCTCAAAATTTTATGTGGTATGTTCTTGGCTCTTCTCAGATAACATTTTCAATGGAAGGTGCCTGAAAACTAACTGTAATGGGAATAATGACGAGGGAGCCAGCCTCTGCTCAGTGGTGCCCATGGGCACAAACTGACATACAGAAAGTTTAGCAATTTGGAAATTAAGCAAACTGTTCTAGTTTACTCTATGTTGAGAAGTAAACTTGACCTAGATGATCTCCAGAGGTTACTTCCAAACTCACCTGTGACTGAGATGGCTCTCTGTTCTGTGTTGTGTATCCAGCTCTTTGTAATGAATGCAAGCATACCTGGTAATAGCTTCGTGTTCTAGCTACCCTGTCTGGCTTTTTACCTTTTGGTGATATTTTAAGACAAAAAAAAAAGTTAAGGTCACTTTCTGGCCTAAGATTGTAGTAACATGCTGCTAATCAGAGTTCATCCATACCTCCTGCCCCAAAGTCTTGTTTTTCTAAGGAGTTCTCTAAATGTTTTTACTGCTTTGTGGTCTTGATGAAGAGTGGGAAGCTTGGGCTGACAGTTCAAGAATGGTCCTTCTGTTTCAGACAGCCACCAGCTGTATAACTACTGCTGATTGCCTAAGATTTATGTAAAAAAAAATTAAATCCTAATTTAGTTGCAATTTTATGACCCTTGCTTACTCTTCACCTCAAAGTCTGTTTCCAGATGTCCTTTACTGTGCATTCAGGTCCACTGGTTAAGTTGTTCATGGGGTGTCTGTGCCCGATTCAGCATCATTCATTTAACTTGTATAAATAGTGGCAGTGCTAACTTCGCTCATTTCATTGGGCACAGGTCAGAGAGCTCACCTGAATCACCCTGGTGGCATTCCAGTAGCAGCTGGAACTCTACTGGGACAGCAACAGTGAGCAGTACTGCTACTGTTGATAACAAAAGAACCTCAGCCTGTGTCCATCATTACCACAGGAAAACATCTGCTTACCTGTCCCTGAACTGGGTGCTGTGGTCATGGCAAATTTATGGAGGTTAGCATTGTCAGAAGACAAATTGGAAATTTTGTCAAACCACAAAGACAAGACCCTCAAGGCAGTGGCCTGGGCTGTGTATGCCATTAATTAGTACTGCTGTCCTCATTAAGTTTTGGGGGGACCTTTGCCATATTTTTTCACAGTGTTAAAAGGCACTGCTCTAAAAAAATGTATCCCTGCAGCTACTGTGGGATATCACTACATTGTGCGAAGGAGGCTGCTTAAACCTGTGAACTCCAGCTGTGACTTCAGCACATTAGTTACTGCCAGGAGGTGGTGACAGCTCTGCAAGGTTGTTGTGTGGCCAGAACTGTGAGGGTCAGGGGCCACCCCTGTTTGGAAAGCTACATCTAATAGTTGGCAATCCATAATAGTCTCATAAAGCAATCCTTCTTGCAGTGGTTGTGAAGGGACTGTTATTTGCAGTCTGATTTCCTGAAAGCATTCTCAAGATAGGGAGGTTGAATAATCAGATGGCATAGGGTGCAGCAAAGAGTAAACTCATCTCTCTAGTGAATGCAGACTATGAAAAGCACAGACCAAGTCAAGAGCTGAAAATACCCTGCAGGGAGAGAAGATGGAGATGAGCCCCATGGCCTGCAAACTCTGCTGGAGCAAAATCTACTGATGTGCATTGTCTGTGCCTCTGCTTCTTTTCTGCACTATCAACCCAGGAGGAGCATGCTTACCATCCCAAAGCAGTATGTTACCAAGTCGAAGGGCTTAGATGAAAGCTAGTTGGTTTTAGATGATTTTCTGTCTGCAAAAATTGCATCTGTGTAAGGTTTACATCGGTAATGTAATCTATCTTTTCCCGTTTTCCCCTCAATAAACATTAAAAAAGGCGTCTTGAAGTGTCGAGGATGCAGGCGGTGAAGTACCTTCTTGTCACCACAAGGAGGCTGAGAGTCCTTCCGTTTTCCCATATGCTTTTTATTTGTCACAACCTTTGGACAAGGAACAGATACTGGTATGTCTGGTGTGGCATATATTAACTCTCTGCAAACTCTTTAGAAAATAAATAGTTTGTCTTTGTCAAGCCTGTCTTGGCAAACTCACAACAAGCAAATAAAAACTTTGCATTTTCTAACTAAAACCATACTGGACATCATCTAAAATCCAGCAGTCTCAAATACTGACTCTCTTTTTTCACTTTCCCTCAGAACAAAAAGATACCATGAATAATACCTTTTACTGTCTCCCAGTGAAGAACAGATTAGGAAAAAAAGCCCTATCCTTCTTTTCCCATAAACTCTTTCTGAAAGATGCTGTAAGCACTGGAAAAATTAGTAGGCATATGATGAATTGGCCACAAGCTGCAGATGCAGTAATCTGTGTGCCTCTCTAAAATAACTGTCTTAAGGGGAACTTTTATGTCGTTATTTCTTAGCTGGTCTGGTTATCAGAACAGCTTTGCACAGTGGCATATATCATGCTTTTATTTTAATTAAACATATCCTGAAGAAGAGCTTGTGAAAACATAGCTAGAAGTGTTTTACAGGATTTGAACTTGAGGTCGTTTTGTTCTATCCATCTCTGCATTCAGGAGCTTCTTCACATTCTCTGTGAGCAAAGGGTGCTAGGGCAAAGGATGTCAGCATGGGTAAAGATCATGGGTCATTCAAGGTACCAGTTTCTGTTTCAGTGTTTCTTTGTAAATGTAGCCTTGTACAGTGTTTTTACAGAGAAGTGACCATTTATTTTAGGAACTTTACCCCTTCATTTTCCCAAACAGGTTAATGTTTCCTTATGAGGAAAGGCTCAGGGAGCTGGGTCTCTTTAGCTTGGAAAAGGGGAGAGTGAAGGGTGACCTCATGCCTGTTTATGAAGATGTGAAGTCTAAGTGTCACGAGGATGGAACCAAGCTCTGCTCAGTGACATCTGTTGATAAGACATTGGGGAATGGGTGCAAGCCAGAGCACAGGAGCTTCCATGTGAACATAAGGGAAAACTTTTTTACTTTGAGGGTACCAGAGCCCTGGAAAAGGTTGCCCGGAGAGGTTGTCATATCTCCTTCTCTGGAGACATTCAAAACCTGCCTGGATGCATTCTTGTATGACCCACTGTAGGTGATCCTGCATTGACAGTGGGGTTGGACTTGATTTCAAGGACCCTTCCAACCCCTTAACACTCTGTGATTCTGTGTTTTCTCACACATCTTTGGTCTATAGAATGTGTCTATGTTTCCCTTCACGACATGCCCCAACAGGCTTCTGAGACACTAAAGGGTGCCGGTTTCATTGTGCTTAAATCTTATCATTTCTAGAATCACCTTTTAAAAATGTTTTCTGTTTTAAAAATCTTTTCTGTTTTATTATTTATTGGCAAAGAGGCAAATACTCAAAGTGCCTGGTTCCTGTGACTTGTCTGGAAGGCAGAGCTGGAGGCAGTAGTTTCAGTACCAGGTTATTACAGTAGATCAGCACAGTGGAAAGTGGAAAGAGCATGTATAAAGAGATATGTCAGAGAGTATATTAAATGGACTCATGTCAAGAATCATTTGTTATATTTACTAGGGATTTGCCTGCTTGCTGCAAAAGTACTCTTTATTACTTTATTGAATTGAAACATCATCTACTCCTTGGAAAGATATCTTTGTGTTTTCCTTTTCTGTGCTGCAATTTGCTTTCTATTTTCTTCCATCTAATATCAAACCCACAAATGATATACTTCATTATCAATGTTGTCATACTGCAGATTAAGAAGGTATTGGAGTGCAGTGACTTCTGCATGCTGTAGTGTTCATTTGGCTACCTCCCCATATTACAGCTGGCTTGTTGGCTGATATTTCTGGTATGGATATGCCAATGAAAGAGTGATTCTATTGGAGTTTTCAAATTAATCTTCCAAACCATCTATAATGTACTACTAAGTAGGGCAAAGCTATTTCTGTTGCTAAACTGTATAGTCTTTGACAGTGAAACTTTTTACAGTTCTGGTTTTCCCATCATAAGAAGGACACAGAACTGTTGGAGCGAATCCAGAGGGCCACAAGGATGATCCAAGGGCTGGAACACCTCTGCTATGAGCATAGGCTGTGCAGCTAGCGTTGTTCAGCCTAGAGAAGACTCCATAGGGACCTTAGAGCTGCCTTCCAATACCTGAAGGGATCTTACAAGAAGAGTGGAGAAGGGCTTTTCATATGGATGTCAAACAATGAGAAAGGGGAAATGTTTGAAGCTGAGGAAAAATAGGTTTAGACTGCATCTTAGTAAAAAGATCTTAGGAACAAAATCTTAGGAGCAATTCAGTATGACAGTGGCGAGACTCTGGAATAGGCTGCCCAGGGAGGTTGTGGATGCCTCCTCCGTGCGGGTGTTGAAAACCAGGTCAGATGAGACCTTAAGCAGCCGAGTCTAGCTGAGACATGTCCCTGCCCATGGCAGGGAGATTGGAGTAGATGATATCTAAGGTCCCTTCCAACCTAAGCCATTCAGTGATTCTGTGATGTAACCATTATTCTCCAATGATAGTAATAATTTGAACTTTCATAGCATCTTTAAACTTAGACCTGCAATACTGATACTTTTTTTCCTAAATACTGTTAGTTTTTTCTAAATAGAGCTTGCTCCTTGATGAAATGTAGCTGTTCATTTAGAATATATTTTTAGTTTATTTTATAGCTTCTGACACAAATTAATAAAATATGATCTGTGTTTTAATTGCAGTATGTCCAATATATATAGTTAATATATGCAATTTAGTAGGTAATACTGTATTTCTGTATATTCATATGTGCATGTATGTTAGAGGTAGAGGGGAAGCCAGTGGAGCTGGGCTGATCTAATCCTGACCTGAATTTTAATCATGTTCCCACCATCTCGTAATGTTGTAACACACAGTGGAAGGATCTTATTACCAAGTTTTGGTTATGTGGGGACAGCTTAAATTCTGCTTGCATCTTGTAAATCAGGAAGAAGTTCTATGTCAATGATATAATTTATCCTGCTGCTGAGTGTTCCATTCTAAGTGTAGTAGGTTACTGTCGTGGTAAGGATGATCCCTTTAAGTTTTGCTACACTAGCAGTGGGACTGTTGATTCAAGAAAGTCCAGACTAGCAAAATACATCAAGTGTGGCATTCCACAGAACCACCTCTCTTCGCATAAAGAGAAAGCACAGCTGTGCAGTCAGCACGTGAAAAAATGTATATTGTTCCTTGGAACAGGTACGGTGTATATACGATTTCACTGGTTATTTTCTTTCAGGTACTTACCTACTTCTAACTGATCTGTGAAAGAAGGGATTGAAAGTGCAAGTAATTTCAGATAGCTCAAGCTGAAAGAGTAGTGAGTTTTTCTGAACCACTAACAAATTTCTTGATAGAGGCTTATCGTGCTCGGGGTTAATAATGCTCATCACAACACTTCTATCATTTTGCGCTTCGTTTAGCTCCTATTAGCAACATGGTTGGACTCCATCACTTTTACCTTGTTTAATAAATAAATAAATTAGTCATTAGACTCCATTAGCATCTGTAATAAGCCCAGGCATTGCTTTTCTGCTCTTTCCTTGGTGTATTCAAGAAGCCTCTCTAGGCCTGTTTGATGTGAGCATTAACCACACAGCAATGCAGTTAAATGCTTTAAAATTTTGTTCTAAGAAACACTATGATAAAACTTGAAATATTGATGTCATTTATTCTCAACAGAAATCAAATCCTTTCCCTGGAATATTTACTGTGTGGAAGGTCTCAGTGCTTCCATGTTAAAATGAGTAATTTTTTGCTTAGTAAAAATGCATAGACATGACAAGTCAACAATATTATCAGTCCTCATGTTTAGAATCCCTCTACAACTTGAATGTTGGACTTCTAAAGCTTATTTTAATATATCTTAGTTTTTCTTTCCTGTCACTACCTGAATTCATGCGCAAATTTATCTGTGTGGTTCTCTTGTTCTTCATTCATTCGATTTGGCATGGCTCTTTATTTTATCAGCTTGGCATCTGGCTCATGTAGCTCATTTGAGACAAACAATATGCTTGAACAAACCCCTATAAAATTAACCCTTGTGGTCTAAACAGACTGGTCCATATACAGCATGACTCTACTTCTTGCTCTGTAGAAATACCCTAGCCAAATGAAAACATTTCTGTGTTCTCTTGTTAACCTGTATGAAATATTTCACATTTTCAAAACATTTTAAAATTCGGTATTTTTACTGTGCTGTCAGAGATTTCTCTCTTACACTACAGGAAAATAAGTAAGAACTTTGCAGATGTGCAATAGAAATAAAGCAGTTTCAGTCTTGTTTGGAGAAGTTGTAAATCTCTGTGCCATAAGTTATGTCCTAAGGGAAGTTCTAAATCCTTGTGGAATTGCTGAGGTTCTAGATTTTGCTCAAACTCGTCAGGCTTCTGGATGTAATACGAGGAATATATTCTGTTCACACAGAAGCAACTAGTGTCACACAAAGTGAAGTGTTTATGCCTATGATCAAAAACCAAATAGCACAAATGTGCTAGGGATTCTAATTTCCAGTTGCTCTGTGTTGTGGAACTGGACCTTCATTACTCCCTCTGAAGTAACTGGACTTGAGGTAAATAAGTGCAGGTAGTTAAGGTTATGACTAGACAAACGTTATCTTGTTTGTCTAGATCTTCTGTCAAAAGGTCTTACATTTGACAGATGAGTATTCAGGAACAATTCGATATTAATTCAGTGATCATTCACAGCTTTTCCTCTTCTATGTTGTCAGCTGGTATCACTGTTTCAAAGCATTCACAGACTCATAGAATGACTTAGCTTGGCAGGGACCTTGAAGATCTAGTTCCAACCTCCCTGCCATGGGCAGGGACACCTTCCCCTAGACCAGGTTGCTTGAAACCTCATCCAGCCTGGCCTTGAACACCTTCAGGGAAGGAGCATCCAAAACCTCCCTGGGAAACCTGTTCCAGTGTCTCACCACCCTCACTGTAACAAATTTCTTCCTAATATTCTTGTCGAAATCTACCCTCCTTAAACTTCAGTCCTGTGTTGTGATCTCTGCTAGCAGTTTGGTACTTGGCCTTCAAGTGGGAAAAAAAAACTATACTAGAACTGTCTTTAGCCTACAATTAGTTCATTTTGAATGTCATTGGCATCAGTGATTGTTAGGAACCTGGGATGAGTTTCAGTGCTGCTTAGCACAGGGGATACATTGCTTTATTGCTGCTGGTGCTCCAAGTCACGGAATCACAGAATTAACCAGGTTGGAGAAGACCTCTAGGATCATCGAGTCCAACCTATCACCTAACCTTTCTAATTAACTACACCATGGCACTAAGTGCCTCATCCAACCTCCTTTTAAACACCTCTAGGGATGGTGACTCCACCACCTCCCTAGGCAACCCATGCCAATAGGCACTGAGTCTTCCCGTGGAAACTTCTTCCTAACATCCAGCCTAAACCTGCCTTGGCACACTTTGAGACTGTGTCCTCTTATTCTGTCACTGGCTGCCTAGGAGAAGAGACCAACCCCTACCTGGCTACAACCTCCTTTCAGGTAGTTGTAGAGAGCAATAAGGTCTCTTCAGGGCCTTCTCTTCATGCTGAACATCCTTAACTCCCTCAGCCTCTCCACAAAGGGCTGTGCTCCAGGGCCCTCACCGGCCTTGGTGCCCTTTTCTGGACACGTTGAAACACCTCAGCATCTTTCTTAAATTGAGGGACCCAGAACTGGAAACAGTACTCAAGGTGTGGCCTGACCAGTGCTGAGCACAGGGGCACGATGACCACCCTGGTCCTGTTGGTCATACAGGAGGTTTCTGGGCACAAGAGTTGGGAGAGGTGAGGGAAATCTTTTTGTTCATGTGTGGGTTTTATTGTTTGTTGAGATTTTTTATTTCCCTGTCAGATCATCATCATCTTTCTTCTTTACCTGCGAATTAAAACATGTTATTCGTCCAAGCCAGTGGGGATTTTGGGGTTACTCTTATTGCCTTAGAGCTGTTCTGTGTGAGAAGGAAGAGATATGCAAGCTAAACACACAAAAGAGTTGGGGTTTTTAATAACAAAATGGGAAGGAGTGTTACAGCACTGTTGCAATACCACTACTCTCACCAGAGGCCTCATACATATGCATGTTAGGAGACCACCACATGGAAGAAAAACTGTGAGCGTGGGGTAGAGAAAATGAATATTGATAAAACATGTCACAAACTGTGAGTAGCTCACAGGAAATATATAATCTCAGTGATACACTTAATTGAAACAGATTAAAATCTAAATCCATAAAGCTGATAATGTGCTTTATCTTGAAAGGTCAACTGGGTTTTTGACACTCATGTTCTCACCAGAAACCTACGTAAAAGACACTGGGCAGGGTGTCTTCAATACATTTTATTTAGAATGGACATTTATGACTGGTTGTTGACCTTGAAATTCCATTAGCAGTAATGAAGGGCAGTCTGTAATGCTTTGTGCAGAGTACAGTAAATGATGCATATACACAGATGAGAACACGTCCCCTGCTCCATGCTCTTTTGGGATATACCATTGCACTGGCACTGCGTTGGGAGTTCCAGTAAGATCCTGGCAACAGCAAGACTGCTTTTACAGTGTATTGGAGTTCTACTTTTTCAGTTTCCTTTCTTCCCTGCTCTCCCTTCTCTCACTCTTACTATTGGTGAAACATAAGCCAAAATGTCTAATTCTCTACAGAAAAGGTTTGCCTGATCACATAAAGAGTTTAAGTGGTAACTGTCATAAGGAGATCTTGCCGAGAAACAAAACACAATAAAATATTTCTGGAGTACCCTTACATGAAAATGTTTTGAACTCTAGTTAGTGAAAAAGTTTTGGACTGGCACTGGGTGATGTTATTATACCCGAAGCAGAATGTGTTTGTTGAAGGATAATCTTCAAGCAAACTGAGCCCATCCCAATGAGCAGCAGCTCAAGGACAGGCAGCAAGGAGGAACAAGGAGTTCTTGACAAAACTTAAATAGAAAAAAATGCAAGCTGCTTTTAATTGTGGATAACAAGTGAAGTTACAAGCTTCATATTGGAGTGACTTTTATTTGTTGTTTGTCTCTCTTTCCTGGAGTAAGAATAAAGCTACCTAAAGACAATACCTTTGGTAATAGTTTAGTTAGCCTAAAATACATAAGTATAATAGTCCCTACAAATTCACCGAAAACCATAGATTGTCCTTTCTATTCTTGTTATGCAATAGCAATTCAGAATGAAATAATATTTTTTTGATAGATTTGTAGAAGACCCAAGCAATCATTATTGTCAGCAAGTTAAAGCCATAAAGAGTAGACATTCAGACTTTAGAAAGTTGATTGTTTTCTTAATAGAATAGATTCCAAGTGAAAACAATAAAAGTTGACCACTAAGATTTCATTGAGTTGTGGCAGCATTGGCAAAGGATGGAGGTTTTAAAGATCATTTTGGATAAATCTTATTCTGAAAGTCGCCTGAAAATCATCCATTTCCTTGAAAAAAGAAAGTTTGCTTTTGGAAATGGGGCTTGCCAACCTTTGTCATTACACCAAGCTGAAAAAGCAATTTTGAACCCCCTACAGACTCATATTTTCCCTTTAAAAACAAATTGGAGAGAGAAAAGAAAAGCTGCCACCACCCAAGCAGCAAACTTTACCCGTCCTCTGTTCTCCAGTAGCTCCCACCAAAACGATCCTTTCTTGAGACAGAGGGATCATTTCCTCTTTCATTCAAAGGCTTTGTAGCATTCCTGATGTGATGTGCTTCTGCTTAAGGCAGACTGCTGGTGTGCAGTGGAGCTGGATGAAACTTCCTCAGCCTGAGCTGTCTGTAAGAGAACAAAGCTCAGGACCTTAAACACCATCTTTAAAGTGGGCCTGCAGCACATGGAGGTTTCTAGTATTATGACTGCCTTCCCCTTAGAAAATGCTCACCCTGCTTTAACGTTGGTTGATTTATGAGCACTGAGAAAGAAAGAGTGAGGAGACAGAAAAAAGTGCAAATGTTGACCTCTCTTTCCTCACTGAAGCGGAACGTGGCAGGTTAACCTTCCATAGCAACTTTTTTTTTTTTTTTTTTTTAAATTATGTGCATTTTTTTAATGCCTTCTGTCATGGAAGGAGATGAACCTTTTGTAATTCAGGCAGATTCAAGGTATCTAAGGAAATAATTTTTGCTTATAACCAGGAGCTCATGCAAAAAGGACTCTGCCAACCACCAGATGTATCTGTCTAGTGTTCTGTAACATCTTGATTGCACACTGAGCAAATGACATGTTGGATTTCAAGGTAGCTGATATCTACTGCTCTAATGCCATCTGAGTAGTACCGGACTAGCAGTTCAGGCTTGGTTAAATGCTAAAAGCTCCTGTTTGAAGTGGAAAATTAGAAATGCTATCCAAGTTTAAGATGTGGTCTGCTACTGTTACAATAGTAAAACAGCATGGACTTCATTTTGGCACAGGTAGGCATGAATTATACCTATATTATACATGGAGAAACTCTTTGATGTGTACTAATTGTCACCAGACCCACCAGAATACTGGAGCATACTGGGAAATCTTCCTTTTTACATTAGACAGGATTAAGTCCAAAAGATATTGACTATATCCTTGGCTCATTTAATCTTATCTGATTTGATTAAAAATAAAGCATTTAGTATTACTGGTACATATAAGGAAAATATTTTTCTTAGTTTTCAACAATATTTATAGTATGTTTCCTATTTCAACCTACAGAATACTAGCTAAGTGAAAGAACAATGGAGCATTATATGCCAGCAACCTGTACATTTCTGCAACTTTCTTTTCTGTACAACAGCACACTTAAATTTGGAGAAACACCTTTATTATTTTATATTCACAAGGTACACGTTCTCCTGTGGCAAGTATGTTTTTAATAATTATTTGGCATTTAAGCAAAATCTATCTCTTTATCTTGTAAAACTTCAAGTAACAACTAATTAAAGCAGTAGTTCTGTTTTATTTGAAGAACAATTACTCCTTTTGGAATGTGTTAAAGGCTTAGTTTTACAGTAAGTTAACTGTGTTCTCTGTTTATAAAATTGAAGTGTTCCATTCAGAGGTTTTCAAGTTTACTGCAGCAGAGTTGTTGAGTGGTGTGAGCAGTTTTGTGTTGGGAGCCAGGGAGGCCACTGAGTCCAGGGAAGGCAGCTGAAGGAGTAGCATTTTTCTTTTTGAACATATGTTTTTATCGAGATTGTTCTTGCAGTTGCAAGTTAGAGTACTGTGAGGCATCGGAGGACTGGAAAAGTCTCTCCAGACAGTGTATTCTGGTGTTACAGCAAAACCAGGTCCCAGCAATTTCTCACTTGCAGAGAATACTGCATTTAAGTTACTGGAATAAAATATTATGTTCCAGTCATGGCTGCTATTTGAATTGTCAAAAAATTCCATGTAACTTCTTTTTTTAAATTAAAATAAATAAATAAATAGTCCAGAACAACTTCTTTAGTAATGAGAAAATCTGCTCATTAGGACATTCCAGCTTTGATTCTGTAGTTTTTGTGATTTGGAGTCAGTTACCCAAATCTTCACTCTCATTAGCACTGAGGAAAAAACAATCTTTTTCTCAAATGATTAGGTATAATCAGTGAAACACTTAAATACTTTAATGTGACTTTCCTGTTAAGGATGACTGATGGTTTGGTTCTGCATAAGCTCTTTTGACTCAACGTTTTTCTTTTCATTAAAAACATGTAGCTCTCTGTGCATCCTTTCCTGAGAAGAAAAGAGCATATTTTGTAATAAACTTGTATAGCTGGCTTAGGGCAAATACCAAGAAAAAGAATTATATTTACTCTCTAAATAACCAATTAAATCCCCCTGTTATTCATAAATGTGGAGCACTTCAGTAATTATCAGGGGGGTTCAGGTTCGTTTCATATTATCGCTTAAGCTGAAACTGCTTTTCAGTGTTAGTGGATTAAGAACTTGGGAAGTAAATGTTTGTTGCTGCTCTAGACCAATCTAATGATACTTTGCTCATCTGTCAAATTTTGCATTTAAGTCGACAAGTAGAATATCATCACAAAGCTGATTTTCATTGTTAGAGAAAGCAGATTCTCATTGAAAGGAAGCAACTGTGTAAAACACAGCTTCCAGCACACATCTCTGATTCCTGCTTCCGTCTGTAGCCAACAGCTTGCAAACTAAGTATCATTTTCTTTTTGGAGGTATGTTTTGGTAGTTAGGGGGATTTTAATTTATTGACTGATGAAATACCAAGTTCGAACACTGAGAAGCAGCATCAACAGACTGGAAGAGCAGCTTCACTGAAATGTATTCTGACAATTCTGAACAAATTCTTCAGGTGTGGTCTAGTTTTTGGGAAATTACGTTTGGCCAGAGATGGTAGATATGAAACTGAGTCAAATGCAGGATGGGAGTAGAATTCCCTATTGGTGGTTGGGTAAGATCTGTGCACTTCCAGGTGTTAGGCTACCGTAGTCTCATATAGAATTCTATATAGCAACTGCATGTCTGGGTAGAAAAGTTTCACTTCTTTTTTACTTGGAGAAAAGGCATAATAATGAGCCTCAAAGGAGAAAAGGGCCTATAATCATTTAGGTTGAAGTGCTTCTTAATTCAAATGGTGTGCTATTTAGACAGGGAATTTGATAAGAAGGATTAGAACTGGAAAAGAAAGACATTTTTAAAAGCAAAGCTATTACAGGGTTCATTACTTTATTTATATGTTCTCCAAAATCACATGAATGAAGGGAAAAAATGAGAGGAAAAAATACTGGCTGCAGTTCAGAATGTCAATTACTACTTTTTTAATCCTCTTTTCACAATTTATTTGACATCTTGAACAGTAGCCAAAAAAGCTATTATAACTATAAAACATATTCATTGGTATAAATCTCATTAAGTTGAGCAATTTAATTAAGGTATTGACATGCTTAATTGATACGTGCAAGGAGAGGCCATTTTCATATCTAATTTCCATACGCTTTCTGCTTTTAAAAAAACTAGCTCCGTAAAAATGTTATAGATTCAGCTAAGCCCTGTCATCCCAAAGGAGCACTTGCTACCATTTACCTTGATTTAGAGCCAACTACTTTTCTAAGTGGAGCTCCATTAAATGGATCTGATGTATGCCTGACTCAAACATGCGTCAGCTTCTCTTATAATCAATAGTGGAATATTTATATTAATAAAGCACCAAGTTAATTAAATAAAATAGTCTTCTGGGTAAACTTAAGATACTAGGGGATGGGCAGAGAATCAATATATTCTGCCATTTGAACATTAACTATGTGCTCTGAAATTTTATGTTACCTTAGCAAAGATGCTTGCAGTGGGGAAGTCTCAGATGCACAGAAACTCTCGGTGCAGAAAACTCCCAAGCATTCTGTGCAGGATTTGGTAGTGAATTAGAGTAAAGCAAACAAAACCTTGGATCTCTTCAGCTTCTTTTTAGGATGTCTTCATTCCTATAAATACGCTGGAAGTTCTTTCTTTTGGATTGGGGCTGGACACAATCAAGTAGGTAGTTTCCCAGTTGCCTGAGCTGTTTATTCCTATCTTATCACAGTATTGCAAAGATTGGAAGAGACCTCAAAGACCATCAAGTCCTACCCGACACCACAGACTGAGCACCAAATGCCACGTCCAAACCCGCCTTGAACACCTCCAGGGACAGTGACTCCACCACCTCCCTGGCCACCCATTCCAGTAGCCAATGACTCTCTCAGTGAAGAACTTTCTCTTCGCCTCGAGCCTAAACTTCCCCTGGCATAGCTTGAGACTGTGTCCTCTTGTTCTGGTTCTGGTGCTGGTTGCTTGAGAGAAGAAAGCAACCTCCTCCCGGCCACAACCACCCTTCAGGTAGTTCAGCAATAAGGTCTCCCTTGAGCCTCCTCTTCTCCAGGTTAAACAGTCCCAGCTCCCTCAACCTCTCTTCATAGGGTTTGTGCTCAAGGCTTCTCACCAACCTCATTGCCCTTCTCTGGACACATTCAAGTACCTTATCAGAGAAGGACCATGCTTTAGAAACTTGCCAAATAAGGGCTTTAGCAGTGATAGTGAAGGCTCATAGGTCACCTGTTTCTTTTTGAGGAAAATACCTTAAATATTTTTTTTTTAATTCTCTTTAAAATATGCTGGACACTCATAAGTATTTCTTGTTCCCATATATTGTATATTTCAGCAAGGGACAACTGCTCTTCAACGTTTTCCAGCAGCATAGCTTGCAGCTGCACCCAGAGATGCAGGGGCAAGTGGTGGAGCACTCAGGGGCCTTGCTTAGAGACCTGACAGAGCTTGGAGGGAGATTTCTACAGGAGTACCTGACTTCTTAGCACTGTGGAAACCTTACTTCTGTTATCAATATAACTCTTAAGTGCTAGTTACAGATCTGCTTCATTAGCAAACTGCTGTCCTTGTAGCATTGATGTTATTTCTGTAACATGCAGATGGCCTTTGAAGGAAGCAAATTCCTTCAGGTGCCATTCCAATGCACTGATACTACTTCATCTTGTTTTTTAATCTACATCAAAGCAAAAACAACTTTAAAAGACTGGGTATTTTTGCTAGACAAAGGAGATGTGTGCAAGGTAAAGAAAATATTAAAAGGTGACTCAGCTTTGAACTTCTATGTCAATGTTCTGTGTAAAGATGCTACCATCTGTTTAGTCAGGAGCACCACGGCACTGCTAAAAACAGTGACTCCTCTGGTCCAGAGACCAGCAGTTTTGTGGTGAAGGTGGAGACTGAAACATTCTTGCTAACAAGTTTCACTACCTGGTACAGGGCTCCTTCCTGCTCCTTCCAGTGGCTGAATGGAAGATTTCACTGAGACCATTCTTTGCCAACTTCTCTGTGAGAGACATAAACAAAACCATGCAATACATCCACAGGAAGGTAGTATATGGACTAATGTGTACAACTTATTAAAATAATCAGTAGTAGTATGCTGGACTGTTGCAGGAAAATAGGTCTAGTATTTTCCTGTCATGTATGATGTTTGATTTGGTCAAAATCTTTCTAGTTACCAGGCACAGTGGAAGAGCTGAAGGAAGTCTTCTTTGTCTAGTAGTGAACGATGTTTTCCAGTAGCTAATTTCAGCATTGACTGAAAATAATTGGGGTTGGAGTTTTTTTGGCTTTTTTGAAATTAATAAAGAACTTTCTGAAGAAACCATATATGTTAGCTGTGTTATTAATTAATTATTAATTAAAACATATATGTGAAAATATAATATAGTCAATGGATGTAAAACTATACTTCATGCTTCATTATTGTCTTTGGTAAAGTGTTGGTAATGCATCCGGACCCTACCATTTAGGATTTGTTTTGCCTTTCTTCTTTTATATCATTCTTATGTTCTATGATTCAGAAAGACTGAACAAAGAGTGCAGGCTTGAATCAGCATTGGAACCATATGTGTTACAGTTGTGTGTAATCTGTATCATAATTGAATGAATTTAGAGTGGCGGAGGTTTAGTTAGAAACCCAGTTTCTGAGTTAGACATCGTTCCCCAGTACTTAGAGTTGTCTTTCCAGAAATTAACTGTTCAAAGAGAGGGAGAGTTGATTACATCTGAGTTGAGATAAAAGTAGATTCCACCATGAATTACATTCTGGAACCAAACAAAAACCTTTCTGTATGGAATTGCCATGCAGAAGTTGTTTGGTTTTCTTTTTGGTTTGGGTTGGTTTCTTTTTTTACTTTTAGTTTCTGCCTTTTGATGGTTGGTTTTCTATGTGTACATCTGGAAGTAATGATGTGAATAAATAATATCAGAATGTAAGCTTTCCAAGTTTTATAATGATGTTAAATTTGGGAGTTTGATAAGAGAAGTATTTGTGTCATATGGCACCCCTTAGCTATTTGCTTTTTCAAAAGCTTGTGAAAGTAGTTGAACCAGAGGTGTCATGAATTGAAAAAACTTTTGGGATAATTCAAAGCATTACTGTTAGGCATAGTGACCATTGAGGCCTTGAGTGACCTGTTCTAGTGCCTATGGTGAGAGGTTGAAACTGGATGATCTTAGAGGTCCCTTCCAGCCTAAACCATTTTATGATTCTATGATAGTTTCTCCTGGAAACATTACAGCATAGCTGTAATGGACTTTAGAGAAAGTCCATCATTCCCAGCAGTGAAGAAATCAAATCACTCTGGAATTTGATATTCTTTGATATGAGAGTGCTTCAGCAATGAAACAGCAACATGTAGATTTCCCATTGCTTCCCTTTGGAGGCTCTTGTGCAGGAAGTCCTCCTCTCTCTCTCCCCCTGGTCAACTCTTTTACGATTAATTTAATATTCCAAGCTGACATTGTCAATCTGAAATTCAGCAACATTCTTGACAGTGAGATGGAGGAAAGCTGAGTTCATTTTTGGAAGTGGCTTTATGCAAATCAGTCCTTCTGGAGATTGCTGAAGCAAGGCATTTGCTGATGAATCAGAATGCTGCCCTTGTTTCCTTGTCGTCTGCAGGGATAAAACTCCAAACGTGCCACAAGAATCTTTGAGAGTTACTATAAACCATTCACACATGCCCACATCTTTGAGTATTTTCAGTGTTTGGGCATAAAAAACATTTTTTTTTTTTAAACTTTATTTATTTTTTTTTTTTAAGTACAATCTGGAAGGTTATGTGATTCAGTATTTTGTTGGCTTCAGGGAACTTATCTTGTAACTTAGTCAGACCAGGTTTGTTTATAAGAGGCAATGAAATTTTAGGGAGAGTGTTAGTTCATCTGAATTGTCTTGATTTTAGCTTAGTTTTCAATAAAGTTTTAACTCCTTGGTAGGTGATCTGTAAAAGATTTGATTATGTTTCAGTGAACCTTTTCTTCTGTATATGGATAAGGTGCCAGAATGAGGTTTGTAGGTTTCAACTGTAAAGGTCAGGGTGGACCTGCTGTTAACTAATTGAGTAGCTTGTGGGTTGTGGAGCCTACTGTAAAAATGAGAAGCTAATATTACTTAAACAGTTGCATCTTGCATAAATATCCCCAATAGAGTTAACCACTTTGTGGTATTACATCTTGGTCTAATAAATCTAGATGTCATATCCCCATAGAAAAATGAATTAAGGCTACAAAGCAGTCTAAAGTGTATCTTCTTACATTTGCAGTGTTTCACAGGGGCTTTTAGGGACTAACCAGTTCATAGCAGGAAATATATGTAAAGGTGAAATTGTGGGAGAAAAACAGAAGCTAAAATATTATGAAAGAAACAGGGACAAGACACATAAAACTCTTTTGTCTAGGCACTACAGACTGCTGAATATCACTGCAATAGGTATTACTAATCCAATATTGTAATTCATTTTCAGAAGTTTTATTCTAGCTAAAGCAGTAGTGTACCCCTCTTTTTACCACAGAACAATAGCCTCTTGATAACCAGAGTTCAGCTATAAACAGAATGTTGGGGGGTTTGCTGCATGGCATTCAAATAATTTGCAATTCATTTCTACCTCACTAGAATAAATGGACTGTCACTATAGTTGTTTTTACTATCTCTGGATTCTGTATAATTTTTATTACTTTTATATAGCCACAGAAATGCCTGCGGTGATCGTACAAACAAATTCCATAATCAGCCTCTTTCAGGAGAACTTGGTGAAAAATAAGGCCTAGATCTTTATACATGGAATTGCCTATGACAATAACCTTTTTTTTGGTTGCCACAGTATAGGATCACAGCTGGAATTAAATAAATACTATTTATTTATCGGTTTCATTCTACCATATGATGGTTAGGTACACCAGAATGTAACTGGTCGAGGAGATATTTTTCTCAATATATCAGAAAAGTGCAAAAAAATCTTTGCTATAAAAATACTTCTTATTAACAAAGGCAGTATTAGGTCAAACTAGGTTCATAGATTCATAGAATGATTTGGGTTGGAAGGGACCTCAAAGATCATCTAGTTTCAACACCCCTGCCATGGGCAGGGACACCTTCCAGTATACCAGGTTCCCTGAGGCCTCATCCAACCTTGCCTTGAACACCTCCATCCACAATCCTCTTAGGCCATGTGTTCCAGTCACTCACCATTCTCACTATAAAGAATTTCTGCCTGATCTA
The DNA here is from genome assembly GCA_013396675.1 of Eubucco bourcierii. Taxonomy (NCBI): domain Eukaryota; kingdom Metazoa; phylum Chordata; class Aves; order Piciformes; family Ramphastidae; genus Eubucco; species Eubucco bourcierii. Next base: position 1,630,869 of record VWZE01009149.1, on the reverse strand, counting down.
CAGTCTAGATATTCCCTCCTCAATCTTCAGTCCATGGGGATCAAAGGAGGGTGATACTGCTTGCTGATTTTTAGAATTTGCAAGTGCATAGGATTCCTTTCCAATACAGACAAAAGTATAATGAAAAGAAAATGTCAACAGTATAAATGTTGGATTATTCCAAATTAGCTTAAAATAAAGCAGTCTCCACGTAGCTGAATTTCCATTTTCAAAAGTGTTAACATTAATAAGCTGCAAGAGAATTTCTTGAATTCGCATTGTTTTAGCAGCAAGCAAATATTTATAAAAAAAGAAAATCACATAGACAATATTTTTTTTCCACTGATGTCAGTGCTTCACTCCTGCCTTTTTGAGGTGTATGTTTTTCCTACTAAATAATTTTAATGTTTCTGTGTTGGAATCTCACTTGGTTGGAGAAGAGTGTACTAGAAACACACTGGCAGAATTCGGTATCGTGTAGGACTAACAGCACATTGGGATCAGTTTTTGTCACTGACCCTGTTGCAAATGTGGAGTAGTGCTGGATAATTCCATAGTAAAAGATTTTTCTATCAAGATGAATCTCTCTTAAATACACTGTTAGAATGGCACATGCTGTCTCTCTGCTGGCAGGCAGAGCTCACCACATGCTGTAAGACTTAGTGGAATTTGCATAAAGTGGAATATCTTATGTGTATGATTTTCAAGTTGGGGGGAAGGGGTGTTCAATCTCTTCCCACACCCTGCTAGAATACTTGCTCTAATCACATACTCACTGTGTCTTCTTATCCCCTTGATAACAAGGATTAATTACATTGATACCTTTTTGTAAAACATTGAAACTCTACATTAAATGTTGCTAATGAAGAAGACTTATTGTTATGTGTTAGTCAGAAGCTTAACTTATTTCTAGAGCAGTGCTTCCCTGGAAACATTTCCTCTGAGGCCACTATCAATTACTTTCCAATTCCTACTCCTGGACATATCCAAAGTTAGAAGGTAGAATTTGATTTTTGCACGTATGTTCCAAAAGCCAAAACAGATGCTGCATTCTGAAATGAAAGTGCTGATCTGCCTCAACATAGGTGACTTTAAAATAAAAGTCTCCTAAATGCTGCCTGATTACTGTTTAGTTGGCATTCTGGAAATAGCAAAGAGGAGGGAGGAAGAACTGTAAAAGTCATAAAGACAAATGTTGCCTTTAATTGGGCATTGACTCAGATTAGTTTTACAGTTCATTTAAAATGATATGAAAATATTTACTGATTTTGTAAGAGATATTCTGGTAGATTTAAATTTTTTAAATGGTTTTGTATTGGGCAAGTTGACAACCAAATGTTGTAGCACCATGTCTCATTCAGTGAAACAAAGTGAGACTTTTGTTGTTGTTTGACATGATTAAGAAATTTTTTTAAACCTCATACGAAGTGTGCACAGTTGTGTGTCCTCTGTTCTTTAAAATATGCAGAAAGATTTAATCATGTGAGTGATCCATGTGGTTGTGGCAAGACAGAAATCATGAATCTTTACAAGTCCATTCAGGGCAGATCATCTGAAGTTTTTCTTAACGGATGATTTCTAATTTGGCCTTGGAGAAGGTGGAAGATGATGCCAAACTAATGACCTACTGCTGAGATCTTTTTCTTCCTTGATTGGTCAGTGAAGACCCTTCCCAGTCTTTAAGCTCAATCTCTGCTAGGTACACTGTTTTCACAATGAAGATATGTGTATGTGACTCGGGTTAATTAAACTGCGTGAAGCTTTGAGTGAATGTTGAAGTAAAGATGTATAGAGTTAGCGGCTATCGCCTCGCAGTAAAAGCACATCAACAAAGAACTTGTGGTGTTTTATCTCCTGGAAGCTTAGCAGGAGTACTTGTGCAGTAGTGCATGACTGTGTGAAAGCAGTGAGGACTGGTTTAATTGGTATTTTTGAGCCAAATTCCTTCCCTTAACACAAACAAAACTAGAGAGAGTTTCTCATCAGCTTCCCAGAGCATGAGTTGATAGCCAGCTGTACTATATTTAGCAAAAACACAATCACCTTGCATTGTTCAGGGTCCAAAACATCTGTAGGACTTGCTCATGTTTTGCAGAACTCAGCTTCTGTCAATGTCTAGACTTTTATTGCAGTAGTAGCAGGAAGAAATTATTGTCCTTTTAGAAAATCAGCAGTGATGCCAAGTTTCCACAGAGTAATGCTATTCGGTGCTATTGTTCTTAAACTCTTGCTTTGTGTAGCCCATCGGCAACACGACTTGCCCATTTTTCCTGTTAGACAGAGAACTCTAACTGCTGCTTTCTGGTAAACACAGTTTTTTACACTGAACACACAGAATGGGAGAAGCTGTTACTTCACTGACTGCATAAGGCTCCTCCTGAGTATAGAGGTGTGAGTGTCAGACCTGCCACAGCTTTTCCCACCTGGAATATGATAAATAACCTGCATTTATTTTGCATATTTACAAGGTTCAAAGTTAATGAATTGTCCTTAACAGTGAACTCAGCTATTTGTTTATCTATAGAACATAAAAAATTCCAATACTGATCCATTTTGGAAACACTGGGGCAGTACCCCCTAGGCAGGAATAGTATTTAGCTGTTGAAAATGTTAAATAGTAGTTTTAATCATCAAAAAACTGCCACTCGTTTTTGGCAAATCAGGAAAAATTATTCTTCTGTCCTCACTGTAAGCCAAATGCTAGTTTAGTTTGATACAAAGACATCCTAAAAATGTGGTTGAATATATTTGCAGACTGTTTTGATCCAATTTCAGTGTCTGCATCCTTTAGCTGGCACTTACTCCTTCAGATTCATTCACCAGTAAAGCAATTCAGATCACTTTCTTGCATACCTCACACATGGTATTGCTCTCTTGGCTTAGTCTTAACACACTTTCAAGACACAGCAGCTTTTGCAAGTATATGTTTATAGAAAAAGAGACAGAGCTGTATCCTTCTGCACAGCTTCCCAAGAGTAAGTAACCAGAGCTGCGAAGTAGGATGTGACCAGATTAACTGTAATGCTGTTCACTGCCTTGAAGGGGCATTGTATTGATGAAGAAGAAGGAATTTTAACAATTGGAAGGAAATCTGTGCTGCAGCCATTCTGCTGCTGCTTTCATCCTCCCAGTTCTGCCACACGTGAGGTTAGGCAGGGTTTGAGGTATTGTTGTGGACTGCAACTGAAACCTTGGGAGACAACAAAGCTTCTTTGGCAGTGTCAAGCCTTTAGTTAAAACATAAAGTCACAGTGAATATTAATATTCCATACTGGGATTGTTACAGGTATAATTGAGTTAATTTCTTTTTTTTTCCCTCTATGAATTTCTTTAGTCTTTCTCTTTGCACGTTTCCTCAGTCTTGCAGAGTCTTCCCTTAGTGAGCATTGGTCCCTTTGCCTTCACTGGCTATAGAAGTTACCTTCCCTCCGGCTCTTGCTTTATGAGAAAGCTGACTCCTGTCATTCCTCACTTCACTGTCTCACTTGCCTTTTACTCTGTGTTACTTAGAGATTCCTATTCTCTTTGGATTATACTCACTAATTTTCCTCATCTGTTACTCTTTAACTCATTAATTGTGTTACTTAATTCAGTCAAACATTGTAGGATTGAGTTTATGTGTAACATGCTGTACAAATTAATATTAATTCTAATGAGACAAATTGCAGTGACCAGACGGTGTTGAGTGTGTGACCTTTTGCAGAGTAGTTCAGTCTGGTTTTAATCCAGTTGAGATGTTGGGCTGAAGGTTAGTCACTAAATTTTAGTAGTGCAGAAAACCTCAAGGACTTTTTATTTTCTTTTATTTTGCTAAATGCATTAAAACTAAAATGTGTTTAACCGAGAAATCCTATTTGGTAAAATCCGACATGGATTAACTGATTCCCACTAAGTCTTTCAGCTGCACCATTCTATAGTTGGAGTGAAGCTGTCAAGCAAAATACCTGTTTCTCAGCATTGGTGCCACCTGACACTTCCTTAAAATCAGCAACCATACCTTTCCATTAGTTTTATTTTGCAAAGAAAGCAAACAACATAGCTTTCCAGTATTACTGTGTCGGGAAGAGATGATGGGAAACAATTGCACTTTCAAACCCCACATGCAGTTCCACCAGTGTTTGTCTTATGGTTTTCTATTAGCTGCTACAAAAAGAGTTGTGTGTGAGCTCTCCTTTCTTATTCCTAGATGCAATTCAGTAGTGGATAAGCTGGAATGTACTTGGGGGAATCAAGTTAGTTATTCTGGGGTTTTTGTTCACTTTAGCTGAACATTGGTTCTGTGTGTTAATGGTTGACTCCAAACTTTCATTTTTATTATGGGATCACCATACAATGACATAATGGGAAAAAGACATGTGGCTGTGAAGCATTAGCTCCTGATGACTAGTTCTTGTCTTTGCATTAATTTCTTTGACATTAAAGACAAATGTAGTTCTTTACTGGTTAACACTGAATGTTGATCTCTCTTTTAGCCCATTTGAGCAGGAAAAAATAATAAAAGAGTAGTGTTTAACCCCATGAAACACTTCTTAATCAAGGTCCTTTTCAGACAGTTGTTTAAAAAAAAATAACTTTGAAAGTCTAGTTTTTAAAACTTCAAAAGACTTCAAAAAGTCTATTTTACTTTTAGAATCTGTATGCCAAAAAAAAAAAAAATCTGGAAAAGATCTGGTAAATGCTCAAAGAGTTTGGGGTTTTTTTGTTTTTTGAAAAGGGAGACAGCCTAAGAGTAATGCTGCTCATGATTTGGTTATCATATAATGCATCTGATTTTCAGTACCACTGAAACTTTGCAAGTTGTGTTGAAGTCACTGTTTTAATGGTTTAGATACGTAGTTCAAATGATGACTCTTATTTTATGAATGTTCATGGGGTCTGTATTCCCATTAACTGATTTATGTTCAGTCATTGGCAGAATAAAAATAATAATAATAATTTTTAAAAAGTCGTAATGTACTTTATTGCTCTATTAGTTGAAATTTCACTTAGGATACAATAACCAATCTTAAAGCAGGCAGCTAAACCCAGCATTATAGCAAAGACTGAGAGTCTTAGGAAATGTCAGCAGTTTGGGTTTTTTTTCTCCTTTCCAATCCTTTTATTAGTAAGGCTCTTGCAATTCACGTTTGAAGATCAGGAAAACAGTGTTAGACTTGCAGAGGGAGTTAATATGTGTGCAAAGCATTTTAGTTAAATTAAAATAAAAACTAAAAAAACCCTGCTGATTTATGGATTAGAGTGACATTGTGGTCTGCTCTGCTGTGAGGGCATGTGAGCCACAGCTGCTGGGTTTTGTTAGCTCCTGCATCTCTGATCTACGCAAACGTCAAGTCAGTTCTTTACTATCTCCATGGCTCTATTTCCCGTGTCTGAACTGAGAGCACTGTTTTCCTTGGGGGTGTTCACCACACTCTGCTGGCTGTGATTACTCCCAAGTATCCAGTATTGTTGCCTGCACTTTACTGAGGCTTTGACTGGTTGCAGTCTCTGTGCCATTTGGACTGCTTGAGAGCTGTGTGGCAGGTTGAACGGGGTGAGACTCGGCCTGTATTTGTCAAAATAACAGGAAGAGCAATTTAATCTAGCAGCATTTGTTTAGCTCAGCATGTGAGGGATGGTGTTTCTGTTGGTGGGCTTGCTGCATTCTGTACGGAGGAACCCTGGTGAAGGACGGTGCTGCTGACGTGATAGCACATTTTAGTTCATCCTTAGGTCAAGTGGTTTTAGCCAGGTCTCTGACATTTCTGTCAGGGTTCACATTTTTGCAAGTGAATGTTTCTCTTAACATCAGAAGGTTCCAGATATCCTCCTTAGGATTTATCATGCACCCAGGCATTGGGCTTGTTTCACAGTACAGAAACAGGGGGCTTGAAACCTCTAAGAAATAGGAAATGTGTTAATAATCATAATTTATTTTTATTCAGATTTATTGCTTATTTTTTCTTCAATACCACAACCCTTTCTGGGGGGTTTGTTTGGGGTTGTTTTTAGGGTTTTGGTTTGGTTTGACCTTCCGTTAGTTTATCTATTTTCTTGCAGTTAATAACTAAGATTTATTTTACATGTTGTCAGTGAGAGCTTCCAATCATGTCTGTTATGAGAAACAGGGTGCAGAAAGCTGCAACTTAAACTGCGTAGACAAGTTGCTTGTTGCAGCCTTCTGCGCTCTCAGGAAATTTTGTGAAGTGCACAGGCTGAGCCTGGTTGGTGCTTGCTTGATTAACGCAAGTTTGGCACATTGTGAAGACGAGGAGATGGACAATATTCCTAACCATCTCCAGAAGGGATGATTATGATTGTGAGAAGGCAGTTAGGGAAAATGAAGTACGCGCTGGTGCATTTCCTTCCATGCTGCGTCACTAATGCCGTGCAGGCTGTCAGTCCTTCAGACCACTAGAGATATTCATGAAATCAGTCTACAATCCTGAAGATTTAGAGAGGCAGTTCTGTTAGCTGGAGGAGAGTGCCTAAATGGAAAATAAAATTAATACAATTTACAAGAAGATTGTCATAGAAAATGGTTGAATTTCCTACAGTCCCCTGTTTTTTTGCCTGACTGCAAGTGGGAGCTGAGCATAAAGACAGAGCAGGAATAAAATATATAAATAAGCCCTTTTAGACCACAACAGTATTGCAAGACAACACATGAACACCTAATTTATTTTTAAAACATGATTTCAAATAATGCACAGTAAAATGCCAGAAAAATGCAGGTTGGGGTGTTCCTGAGTTTAGTGTGGTTTTATCTGCTCACACAATTCTGCTATTTCAAGCCCCTTTTGTTGCGTTTTGCATGTCTCTTGCTTTCAGATCTTACTAATTTTTGCCTTCCTAAGCCATTTTGTCATGCTTCTACCATTCACTGCAGCTCTGCTGTGCCTCACTGTCACACCACAGTGACTCCCTGTCATGAAATCAGCCTTCAGCATAGAACTTCCTTCTTATAGGTCTGAAATACACTTTACTTTCAACTCTTCTCTGTCCGGGTTGCCTGATCATTTGTCTGGGTTGAAGGTCTGTCTTTAAAGAACTAATATTTTGTTGCTGGCAAAAGAAAGGGGAGGTGAAAGAAGGGTCAGGGTGTGGATCAGTGTTAAACAAATTGTGAAGGTCACAAAGAATTTTAATCTGGCTTGAAAAAGAGACTTGTATTCAGCAGCACATTTTTGTTTGTGATGGTCTGAATGGACAATTGTGGCTACTTTGAGAATTTGGTGTAGACTGCATGACTGGTATAAATTGGATTAGTCTCATGACAAGGACATAGCCTCTTTTTTTTTTTTTTCTATCTGCCTGATGGAAAGCAGAAGAAAGCCCTGTGTGACACGTCTTGACCTGTAATGTCAATGTGGGCTTTTGTGACAGGCTCTGATTTCTGGCCTCTCATTTGATAAAGCCAGTTTGGTGGAGACTAGAAAGGAGGCTTGCTGCAACACAAAATGTACTTACAGAAAAAGAGTATCTGGTGGTGAGTACAGATGACTGCCATTCTGTCTCAATAGTCATTAGAAAGCCAGAATTTCTCTCTGAAAATAGGGCAAAGTCTTGGGCTTCTTTAACAGAGGGGTGCAATCACACCGAAAGATGCACAGTGTAATGTCCTGTGCTATGGTGTCACCTTTTCTTTCATCCAGGTATCTCTGTGCCTTCCATTTCCTCTACTCGCTTACATCTGACATTTCTTTCCCACTTTTCTACCTTCCTTTCATTTTCTTACACTTCTCTCTTCCCCTCTTTACCCTAAAAAAGGAGTGAAATCACTCCCTTTTCCCTATGCCAACAGGACACCAGTAAAGAAATAATTTTGAGTACTGTTTTTCCTTACCCTGAAGACATCCTGACATTCTGATTTTTGTGCTTATTTGCCTCTCATTCCCAATGCAGCCCTTTCTGCCTCCATTTGCACTGGTAAGAAGGTTGAGAACTTTGAGAATTCCAGTGGAAATATTAATAGTGCCTCAAAGGAAAAGAAATTGGGTGTAGGTTGTATATACAGAAAACTGGTATGTAGTACTCATTGCTCTACCTGCACTCACAATGCAGATGTAATGATTTCAATTAAAACATTTTTTAATGTTTTCAGTACTAGAAAGGAAGTATGAATTTGTTGTGTTTGAGGTTTTCTTAAACAAGGTTAAACTTCTGTCACTGGTAGACAATGCAGTGGGGTTTTCTCAGTGCAGTGGATCAAAATCTTTTCACTTTCAGTTTACAGGATTTGCAAGAGAATGATTGTCATGTTTTTCCTGAATATTAATTGCAAATAAGGAGCTATAGTCTGAGCAGAAGTAGCCAAGTGTTTCTGCAGTCAGTAAACAAACAGGAGCATGGTGAGAAAATCACATCTACACTACAGGGTTGCAATTTCAAGGCATCAGACTTGGCTGCAAGTACTCTGACAGCAAACTGTGGCATTGTGCCAGTGTCATGACCACATTTGAGTGATGTCTCCTGCAAGCTCTGTCATTTGTATCACGAATTCTGGTGGTTTTTGTTGGAGAACAGTTTCAGCTTATGCCACAGACCTTTAGAGGAGATAAAGAAAATTGAAAACATCATGTGGTGTAACAAATCCAGAAGCATCTACTTCTCCAAGCCTGTAGACATTCCATTATCTCATGCAGATTTGAGAAATGTGTTCTCTTTGTTAAAAAGTATTTTTTTTTTCTCTTCCTTTATTCAGAGACCTGAGTGAAAACCAGATAAAAGGAATCCCTAGAAAGGCCTTTCGAGGAATCGTTGATGTGAAGAACTTGTAAGTGACAACTTCATTAATATTTGTGGTGAAAAACATTCTCCCTAGGTTCCATCTGGCCCTTGCTGTTTGTTTGAGTGCCGCGTGGTTAGCTCTGTGCAACACAGGAGGGAACTGTGGAGCCTGCTGTCTGCAGGGTATTGTCAAGGGCCTCACGTGCTACTTTGATCCCCATGTACACTCTGCAACACACATGGGAAAGCTTTGAGCAAAGAAAAAAAGTATAGCTAAAGGCTTGCCCCTTTCCACAGTACTGTCCCGCATAATCCAGTAAAATCACAGTCTGAGGCTTTGAAGCAAGATATGCATAGGAAAAGAACCGGTAGAGTTTGGGGGTGAAACTGAAATATATCTGTTAGATTAAATTTTCTGTCTCGCTGCTTGGGTGGGAAGTAAATATGGCAAAACATGGCATGCAGGCACAGTAGTTGAGTGCAAATATCAGCAAGTGAAAAGATAATGTGGGAAATTAACTGTGCATGCTTTGACAGTTTGTATTGAAAATTAAAATTATTTCTTAAAACCATTAAAAAGAGAAAAGTAGGGTTTGCTGCTTGTGCAATGAAGCTGGTCTGTCCTAGAGATTTTCTATAACATACAGTCTGAAATACGTGTGTGCAGGTTTTCAGCTCTATGTTTTTAGTGCTGATGGAGGCTCTCACCTGTTACGTAGCAGAAATGCATTTTGGGGCGCACCCGCGCACGAGTACACCATTGGCATTAGTGTCAGCACAAGGCGAGTTGGAAAAGAAAGTAACAGCCAACAAGTTGGCAGTCAGGATTTCCTGACAAAACCTGCAGCCACTCTCACAACCATTTCAGAGCCATTAGTACTGGCATAGTGTTTCCACACCAGTAGCTGAAATCTGATAGTCCACCATGTTAAATACTGGAACTGGAGGAGAAATACTGTGGAATTTTTGTTTGTTTGTTTGTTTATTTAGTAGAAGAATCAGCTGAAGGAGATCTAAAAATATGCACTTTTCTACAATCCATTTTGCAACATACCTGTGCTGTTTTCATTTCTTGTCCCAACGAACAACCTCTTCAGTGTCCAGGCTAATTATTTTTTTCTATAGGCAGCGTGGAAACTGTTAAGTGCAGTCACCATGAGTCAGAGCATGACATCTGCATCCGAGGGCAAAATACAATTCTTGAACTTTCTCCGAATATCACATCCCTGCTGTGTGGCAGGGAGTATCACATCCTTGGGATTTGTGCAAGGGAGATAGTATTGAAAAAAAACAAAGCAAGATTAACCCCAACAGACACAGAAACCACCCTCTGAGATGCCCCCTACTATCTCTGAGCACTGTGCAAGGTTCCTTTGGAGACTTTGGGTTAGACAGAATGGGGAAATGGACTTTCACAGATTGTACATTTACAGCTGTTTCTGCAGGCATTCAACATCCTAAGCTTGTGTTTCTTCAGTGATTTGTTACTTGCTCTGTGTATATCCAACAGTGACTTAAGCTTTTTTGAGATATGAAAGCTTTTTCTACCTGAATGTCAGGCTGAGAAAGTACATCTTGAGAAGCCAGTTAAAGCTATTTAAGCCTGTGTGAAGGTCTGGTTTTTAAGACACAGGAAGACAATAGAGAATACCGTTTATAATGGAAAGAAGTTTGTGCATTTTAGATGGAAGTGTGGCTTTTTTGTCTTTTCAGCATGAACATTACTTGCATTCTGTAATGTAGAAGAACAATACATGGTGTTTTGTTTCAGAAAATCTAACTTTCCCAGCTGTAATTCACTGTTAGTTGTCTAACTTCATTTAAAATAGCAAAGTTTGCATTCAGAGTTGATTTCACCTCTGGCAAGCTGTCAGAAAAATCAGTGGTGTTCTTGGATTTATGCACCCAGTCTCAGTGAGGGAGGAACCAGGGTCTCACCTTTACATGAGCCAAAATCAAGGGACAGATGGCTGGAGTGCTTACAGAAACTCCATAAATGCTGAAATCTAAAGCTTTAACAAGAAATTGTGACCGTCAAGTTAGTCAACATCTATTATTTGGTGTAAAAGACACATTATCAGGAGTGCTTCCCTGTAGCCATAGTTTCTTCTCTCTCAGGAATATTGAAAGTTATCACAGCATCATAAAATAATTCTGGGTGGAGGTGACCTCTGGGGGTCATCCAGTCCAACAGAACTCACCTCCTCAGCAGGAGTGCAAAGCTTAGTAGTCTAACTAACAGATTTGCTGATGTGAGCCACGAGTACTGATTGTTTAGATAAGTAGCAGGAGAAGTGGACTTTTCACTCAAACCTGTAGTCAGTTTTTCTTCATAAGGAATGAATGAATTGTGTACACAGGGTTGTGCATTAGGTCAGATGACTTGCTTCCAGACACAGACTAGTGCCCTGTGAGCTACTGAGAAAAAATGTGACAAAATCTTGAGCCAACTTGCAGCTGGAAACACATTAACATTTCTGCAGCAATAACTATAAGGGTGTGATGCAAGCTGAACCAAGTTAATATTTAAAGCTCTTAAAGCTTTAAGCAGTAAACTTAAACATGCCAATTCCCATTCTCATTCTGCATTTGGCAGTCACATCACTCCCTTGTGAGTCCCAGAAATGACCATGCCAGTAAGCAGGAATGTTCAGGGACCTAGAGGAAGAGAATGAGTCTTTGCCTTTTGGTGTCCTTCAGCTGTTCATGCACCTGCCCTGCCTAGTGCCTGGTGACACACATGCACTAATGTGCTAGCAGCAGGGTTGGCCGTTTCTATGGTTATATTTTTTATTGTGCTATCTCAGAGTTCTTCCACCTTATAAAACATGGGTTTGAGGGATCTTGGAGACTTTTAAACATAAGAAATAAAATTACATATTCTCCCACACTCCCTGACTCTTTCCAATTTATCTTTAAAATTCATGTAGGAAAAGGCTGACATGGAATTGTCTCAGTTTTCATGGCTTGACATTTAACATGGCCTTAAACTCTTCCAGTTTCTACATAAAGTGCCCAAATGTCATGGCAAAAGTAGTAACTCTGTACATACATAATAGGGACACAGTGAGTGCTAGACCATCTGAAAGTCTCCAGATGAGTGCTGTTTTTAACAGCAGCTTGGAAAGCTTCCCTCAGGAAAAAATGCAGAGCAGTTGATGCAACAGACTAAGCCAGAGCATGAATTCCTTTTGGAGATAAGGTCGGAAATACACAGCCTAAGGGCTTCACATAAATTACAGTGGGTGCCATTTGGAAACCCTGTGAGAGCTGCCCTGTCTCAGCGTGGCCATTGCAATAAGCAACACAAAGTGGAAGGCTGTGTCCAGTTGGAGCACACTTGTATGAAAATAAAAAGATTTCTTGAACTTAAGAGAAGTGCTGCTGCATGTGCTAAGAAGTGAGGGTCTGGTGATGTCCCTCAAGCGCCAAGACTTCAGAACCTGATATTGATGAGATTTTACTAATTTTAAAAAATAAAGATTATAGGAAAGAAAAAAAACAAAAAACCAAAAAAAACAGTGTTATAGAAATAGCAGCATTCCAGGACATTTTTCACCATGCCTTTCTTTTTAAATGCTAAAAGCTTTCTATCTTTTGTCATTGTCTCAGCAGAGCAGTGAGCCCAGAAAAAATGAGCTCACATAAGGGCTGTGCTAAACAAGAGCATTTAAAGGTCGGGGAGGGCAATGTTTTTGCATGAGACAAAACCAAAGCAGAAGCTGGCAAGATGAGGCTTTAAAACTCTCAAGTAGGGGAAATTCTGTTGTGTGGATTATTTTCACATGAAGTTTTTTCTGATATTTCACTGTAAAATCAAAGGAAGAATCTACACACAAAGAATAAGTTAATAAGTTATTACCAATGAAAATACAGAAAATGAACTTTTTGAGAGCTTCAGGAATGTGTTGTGTCCATTACCAAGAGCGAACTGACATGGGAATTTGGCATCACCTGACACTTGGCATCAAAGACACTTTGAACATGTTGTAGAATAGATGCGTAAATGCTACTCAGTGGTCCTAAAAGAGTTGAACAAGAAAGGGCAAGGGAGGGCCAGCTTGCAGTGTGCACCTGTATTCAATTTCTGTTACTTATTACTGAGAGAACAGGAAATGTTTCTTGCAGGAATCTAGCCTCAAGTAAGCTACATCTATTTCAAGAATTCAAGTATATGGATTTGGGTCTTGTTGAGCTTTGGGCTAACTCAGCACTGTCAGCCTTGGCCTTCCACCATAAAAGTACAGAGAGATGCCTCTTGGATTTCTGCATGTTTACCCCACTCAAATCACATCTTGGTATCCAGATGAGTGTTTCTGTGGTGAGGCATTCCTCCAGTTTCTGTTGAATGAGCCTGCCCAGCCCACCTTATTGAGGGCAGCCAGATTCCCAGAAGAGAAATATGCAGAGGCTAACTGAAAGAAGGCTCTTACAACAGCACCCACCATTCTTTTAAGCTGTTGCTTTTGGTTCTTTGCAGTATGCTCCTAGCTCTTCTCTCACTGTACTCTCTTCAGGACTGTGAAACTGAGCATAACCAGTCAAACTCCCTGGGGACTGCAAAGCATAATAGGAATGTGATTCTAGGGAGACATGATGATATTTGGGCTTGTGTTGCAGAGACCATTCTCCCATAAGAAATGCCCAGGACAGATTCCAAAGAACTGCTGCCCTGTATCTTTTTACCATCTCTTGATAGAAGTTTATTCCTCTGTTTTGCAGCATTGCAGTAAAGGAAAACCAACAGCCAAAGATTTACCAGCAAGCAGAGATGTGTCTGAGATTAAAATGCTTGTGTGTTTCCCTAAACCTTTGCTTCTCTGTCACCTGTTCTTATCTTGCACCTTTCAACCTGAAGGAAAAGTCACTTCTGTAAGCAGTTAAGAGTGCAAATGTACATCTCATCTACATAGAGTGCACAGACATGGCGTCAGCTGTGTCAGTGCAACCCCCATGACTCCGATCAAGAAGTGAGTCCTGGTGACAGATTATTAGCAGACAGGAACTGACCAGTGTCCATGCTATCTGTAGGGTTTCATCTCTGCTCTACGTGGTCTTCTCTTCCACATCCACATGTAGATGTATAGGGGAACGACAGAGCCGCAGAGCAGTGGGGAGCCAACCTGACAAGGTAGACACCTCATTTGAACACCACACAAAGCCAGAGCCACATGAAATTGCACAGTTATTGCCACTTCTGTGAGGAGCTGGTGCAATGTCTTGGGTTTTGATTCACTGGAACTCAGTTCTGTGCACATTCATCTTCTGTCTTTTTCTTTTTGTAGGCTTCGATTGTAAGGTAGAACTTTGTAGCATTTGGATTCAGAAAAACACAAGCTAACAGGTTCATCTGTCATTATAATAGAAGCTCATTGCATTCTGTCTAAATATTTCTCAACCTCACCGTAAGATAATAGCTCACATTACCAGACGTGCGAGCTACTTGCCTTGCATCCCAGGGCCACTTAGGAAATTGTGGGTAATATCCTTCTTTATAGCCCTAAAGGTTCCTTTGGAGGAAGAAATTAAGCATTTAGATCTTTAAAAATGCAGAAATACATCAGCACATATGTGACATTTAACACTTCTGTAAGTCAGTACACATTTATTTTCCTGGTGGTTACATTACCTATGCAATATGAAAAATCAGAGCTGTGCCAGCACTGTAAAATATTTTTGTGACTATTAGTTCCAGTTTCTTATTTGTTAAATGTCTTTTCCTGGAAGAAACTCTGACTTTTTCTACCTCTATCTACTATTAGCATTGATCCATGTGACTTTTACAAAAATTAAACATCTAGATTGCACATTCAGGTTCTGGAAAAAGCTGAAGTTGCTTTTTACATTGAGAGGTATTTCACATTCACCTACACAAACTATAAAAATGTGCCTGTTTCCTTTTTTATCCAGCACAACTAGCACTGCAGAGCATATTTGTAATTTTTACCATTCGGCCATAGAATAGAAATAATTAACAGTACCTGTCAAGTTAAAATATTGGACAAACCCCAGGAAATAATGATTGATTTGTGCATAGCCATTTCACTAGCAGAAAGCAAGCGATTGTGAATTATTTGCTGTACATAAATATGCAGTATATCCTAATGAAATGTTAGAGTAGAAAACCTGACTCCTGTAGTCTGAGTTCTCAAGGGAAGCTGTTATCTGGAGGCCTCTGAAATTCCTGGCCTTAATGTCTTGACATTTGTATACAGTATTCAGTGGTACTAGTACACTTTGCAGTAAAATAAAACAAAAGAAGATAAACAGTCGGGCAGATTTTTGACTCACTTGGTGTAAAATCTGGACTAAGTCTACTGAAGTCAGTGGTTGACCTCAAAAGCAATGAGATGACTGTAGGAGAATTGGTTATCACGTGTTGGCTTCTGTTACTTGCTTATGTATCTTTCAGTAGGCTGGACAACGTGTGTCTGTGTTTGATGATGTGCACGAAAGGCACAGTATATGTTAAATATAAATACAGGAGAATTTAAAGTAAGGTAACTTTCTGTTATGGAACAGATTTCAGATTGCTTTGATCTCAGCTGGTAGTTTTGAGTGTTTTCAGAGCTGGCAATAGAGGTCAGAGGTATTGAAAGAGTCAACTGTTTGGAAGTACTCGTTAGGGACAAGCCTTTTGCACTCTTTGGTGGGGAGGAGATCATATTGCTATAACCTTAAAAAACTGTAAATAATTTTCCTTCTCCTTATCCGTAAATTCACACTGCACTCAATGTATTCTGACAGTGTATTCTTTTCTGTCTCCTGTAATTGGTATTCATTGTGATAGTGACCGTAATGAATTCCAGAGGGATCTCCATGGCCATCGCATTTGTTTTCCTAGAAATTCCACTGTAATGCAGCATTATTATGACATTAAAATAACACATTACCAATTTAGCACCTTCTACAGAGAAACATCACCTGCAGCGTAAGTTAATTTTATGAATATATTAGTTTGAGCTTTTGCCATCTGTTCTACCCCTTGCCATAAACGCAAAAGGCATATATTTCACAATTAACTCATTAAAATATATGATTGATTGAAATGCACATGCATGTTCCCTATACAATGGAGAATGCATTTAAGGTGAGATATGCAAAACTAACCAAGCAGAGAGTCTGAGCCGTAGCAGCAAACGTTTTATGATACAGCAATGTTTATTTCTTTACTTCTTCAACTGGCCAGCATGCCAAGTGACACAGAAATTGCTTTCTTCATTTGCCTCTTGAGAGCTGTGGCCCACCTTTGCAGGGACTAACTGCCTGTACATGGCAGTTTTGACAGGGGGAACTGCTGTTGGCTGTTCTGCCCAAGGACACTTTGTCATGTATTACCCTTTTGCTTTTCTGGGTTCTAGTTTACTCAATCCTCTACCACTAACCTTTGGAATCTATCTGCCCTGAGCTTTTAAAATATCTTTTCTATCTTACAGTAATAAGAAGAGGAAAAAGTAAGAAAACCGAATTGCTGTACAGCCCGACTTATGGCAGCCAGGAAGGTGTGGGGAGGAACTGCATTTTTATTAGCCCCCAACTGAAGGTGCCTTACTGTTTCCGTCAGGTACCTTGTAGCTGCTGCCACCAGAGACACAAGTAAACCTGTTAGGAACGTAGAGATTAGCACTTTTAAGTTCTATGCATAAATTACATCCTTCTAAACAGAGTTTCTTCTCTGCATACAAGGAAGAACCATAGCCAGTTTGGTTTTTATGTTTGCTGCAGTGGGAAGGGTTAGCAACATGTACACACACCACCAGTACCTCCTGATGGTCCGTAAAAGCACAGCACCTTGAGCACAAGAGTGTGTGCCCTGTCTGTAGGCAAGGCTGCCCTTCCCTTGCAGAAGAGCTTTCTGCAGGGTAGCTGAGGGTGAGTAGAGTGTCTTGGATAAGCAGCCAATTCTGCATTTCTCTAGAATATGGTGCATACGTACTTGTGCTCTCTACCAGTTTATTGTGATTGTCAAAAAATATTGGGGGGGGATTTCAAATGTCTTTAGAATCTTGAAACTTGTGCATGTTTCCTTTAGCATCGTAAGGAGTAGTCATTATGCAAAATTACCTTCCAGGGAAGAGACTTTTGCAGGATCTTCTCATTGTGCATCTATGCTAAAAGATGCCAGTTCAGCAGTAACCTTGCTGGCTAGGGACCTCATTTCAGTCTTGATGGTGCAGTTCTGCAGATGCTTGGCAGTAGAGTTATGTCAATTCTTCAGATGGTGAGCTGCAGGGTTTGGTCTCAACCTGCAGGATATGCCTGTTTTTTATAAGATCTGCTAAAGGGAATGCTACTTCCTTGTGTTATCCCCGAACAACCTGGGGTGGCCCCAAATACATCAGGGAGCAATGGCAGAAACATGTGCAGGCTAATAGCCTGCAAATTCTGCAACACACATGATAAATACTGGAAAACTCCAGAACCATTTCATGAACTATTTAAATGTATGTCAGATTTGGTAGTGTGAATAGACTACACTTGCATTTTTAAAACACATTTTGGTTTATGTAATCCCCTTTCCCATGTCCCTTGCTAATAAATAAAACACCAGGTGGAGTAACCAGCACAAAATGATCTTAAATCTGTTGAATGTGCTAAACTACCACTTACACTTCACTTGAGATTGATTTCACAGGCTGAAAAGGCAGCACTGATTTTTGGTGTTTTTTTTTTAAATGAAAACATCTGCATTAAGTAGAGTGGATGTCTGCTCTGTTCTCCTGTCCAGTTGCATTTCAAGAAGTATTTGTTTCATGGATGCCCGCAGTTGTGGGCTCCACTGACCACAAGGGATCTGTCAACGGCAACTCATTAAAAGCCAAACCATCACTCCTGAGAAACAGATTTCCTCCCTGTAAAGGTTGCTTTCCCCTGAGTAAAATGCCAGATAAGTAAAAGCTGAAATATCTCTTAAGCGTGCTGTACCTATAAAGCATAAGTACATAAGGCAGCAGTATTTAGTAGAGGAGGATGGTGGCATTTCATATTTCAGGATTTTCATTTTTCCGATGTGAGTAAGAGCTGACTACCTCCATAATAAGGTTATAGATAATATTAATTTCCCAATTCCTGTATTCAGTATACCCACTGCAATATAGATTGTTTTCAATATCAATTTTTGGGCAAACCATAGATTTTTTTAATATTGTAGCTGTAAGACAAGCATAAATACCAATTATTCTTTCCTTTTCTGGAAATGTATTTCAAGCATCATTTAAAGACTGCAATTTCCTTGTTCAGATGGTAAAATCCTAGCGCTGATGACAAGGAAGATGAAGTGTACCACACAGACCTAAGGTGTCCTTTCCATCTACTTCAAATTCTGTTCTGATCTTTCCTGTGTTGTGTATTTTGCATAATTTATTGCCTTCGCTTGTGTAAGAGGGCTGCTTCTATAGCCATTAGAAGTGCAGCTCTGTAAGTTGGTCATCAGTGAGGATTTTGAAGACTGACAGGGGTGTGCTGCGTCCTGTCAGGAAAGCAGCACATCCTACATGGTAATGTGGACTGATTGCATAGGAGACTGAACAAATGCAACATTTGGGTGTGAGAACCCCAAACCTGATGGCCTCTCTTTAAATTTGTAGTGATTTTCCTGCTTAAGTGAAAAGTAGTTCTAAGGATTTTGGAATCTAGAGATTAAATTTGTATAGAATTCACTTGGCTAAATAGGACATTGGTGTGAATTTTGAAATGAGGCCACAAATTCTATGTCCCTAGAGCCTCACAAAGGAATACCTCTCCCAGAAGTTTGAACAGGATCTGTTATAGGGTGTTTGAAATCTGCTACAAAAAGTCAGGAGGACTGTTAGTATTTCCAGAGAATACTTACCTGCTTATTTGTTTCACTGAGATCTGTTTTGTTCTTTCCTGGCCTCATTATTCTTGTATCCTAATAAAATGTAAATAAATTTTGCTGCAGCACCGATCCTGCAGCACCACTCTTGTGTAGAGAGTAATAAAGAGCAGATTTGGCCCTTCTCTGTTTTAATAGTCTTACAAAAGTCTCTTTGACAGAAACAAACTCCAGAAAATACCATGATTTTAAAAAGAGGCTATGTGGTGTTCTTACTGTCCTTTTGATATGAGACTTGATTAAAATAGGATGTGACATAAGTTGAGAAAGTATGAAAACCAAATTTTCTTTATTTTGTACTTTTTTAGGCTAACCTGTGCCTACAGTTTCTCTTAGTATAATTTATGCTGTCTTTGAGTCATACCTTAATTTTGAATACATTTGTTGGAAATGTCCCTGTAGCATTCATCTGATTGTCAAAAGCAGCTTTTATTCTGAAAAGACAGGGAAAAAAAAAAAAAAAAAGAAAAGAAGGAGAGATAGTACTGGTTTTAATTATAATTCTAAATAGCTTCATAACCACTGTGAACTCTGAATTTACATCATTTTTATGATAGCCACACCACTCCAGGTTTATTGATTTTGTCATTTGCTTCATTACATTTAATGCAAACCTTTTGTATGGAATTATTCTGGTGCTGTGCTGGGCACAGTGGGGTCAGTGTACACAGTCTCTAGCCAAAACAGCACAGCAGTATCGTTTTAGTGCAGACTCCACGAGCTGTAAATACCATCCACCAACAGAACAAAGTTTGCCTTCTCCTCCTGACCTTTCCAGATGGACAAAGTTAAAACCATAGCTTGAGACATCTTTTGTTTTTTCTCTCTCCCCGTGTTTCAGCTCAGCTCTTCAGTCCATGCTACACACGTGTTGTAGCTAGAGAGAGCAAGGGTCTTCTGGCACAAGAACAGGGCTCAGGCAGTGCCTGCTTATGCCATAGCATGCTGTGGGTCTCTGGAGTCCCCAGTTGACCTACCATATCAGTGGGACCAAGTTTTGAGATTTCATTTTGTGAATTTGATGTGTGTTCTAAGGTGAACAAAACTTCCTCAGTTCATAATCAATACTGCATTGCTTTTTCTGGATAGCACAATTATTATTTTTAATCTGTTAAAAGCAAAGAAAACACTGTTGCAAAACAAGTGAGTAAATAGATTGTTTTCTCCAGAAGGAATGACTTAGGCTCAAAAATTAATTTCAGTAATTGACTAGGGGACTGCATTCCCTGCACTGCTCTTCCTTGACCACAAAACAGATAGACCACAAGATAGATGTCCCCGCTTCTTGACCCCACCTCAACAAGGCTGCTGCTTGGCTATTAGTCCTCAACTCAGCTGCAGCTCTCTGTGCTACAGCAGAACTGAGCATTTAAAACAAGAATAGCAAGGACAAAGCCTCCATAGCTTCCTGCCACATGCAGAGCACAAAAGAGGATGATTATGCTCCCCATTCAGTGATTCCCTCTATTACAAGGCTTTGCCATCTTGCAGTAGGGTGGCTCCCTGACATAAAGTGGCTGTGTAGGAAAAGGAAGCCACCTGCAATTGTGTTCAATCCAAACTTGTTACACCATGAAAGGAAAACATTTTTTGAGGAAAAAATTAATTCAACTGTAATGATACAGTTGTATTTTACAGTCTTGTCATGTTAAACTGGTTTTAAATGAACACACATTCACTGTGTTCATACAGCAAGGGATGCGATGCAATCCTTTTAAATAACTGAATTGCTGCATCATTTGAAATTGTCCTCAAAAGAAACTCAGATCAGGTAAATGCTACATGGATGTTAAGAAGATGCTCTGAAGGATTTTTTTTTTTTTTTAAATTGTGTTTGTGCTTGGATCTGCAGTCTTTTCTTCCAACACATAATAAGGACTTAACTCTTCATGTGCAGCACAGAGCGAATCCTCAGGCACTCAAATATCTGTTAGCAGATTAATAAAGTTGATTATGTAGGTGCAAATCTGAGGATGGCTTTAGTAAAATAGCTAAGAGGTAGGCAAGAATCAATCCCTTTTTTTTTTTTAAGATCTGATGACATAGACTGAATGTGAGATAGCAGCAGTGGAAAGGACTGTTAGATGGTGATCTCATTTATACAACTGATTTCTGATACTGAATATCATTTTCCTCCACTTTCTTTTTCTTACCAAAAGCCCAAGGGATCTAATTTTGCATTTGTTTACCCCTTGGAAGTCCCATGAATGTCAGAGAAACAAATGAGAGAATTCTGTCTTCACGTAGAAGTAACCTCTGCTCTAGTCTTCTGTGGGGTTTTTAAAGCTCTTTTTGGAGTTATTTTTCCAAGTCATTGAGCAGCAGTACAGTAAGGCTTTGGTAATATGCATACACAGCTTGTGCAAGGTGCTATTTTCACACTTAGAATTTTTCTTCTTTTCTTTTACTAGGAAAAGGATTTCTTAATTGTTCTTTTGCTGGAAAATGAGACATTCAAGCATGATCAGAATTATATCTCTATATAATTCTGCTTCAATATTCTGTCAATCAGAAATTGCTTATAAGGCAGACATGATATGTTAATACTGGAATATATAATGATATTTTCCCCATGAAAACAACTCTACCCAACCCCAGAATTTAACTCAAACAGTAATGATGGGCTATAGAAAACTGTGGTGTGGTGAACAAGTCTGAATGCAAATGGTTTCCATTAAGATCCCCACAAGCACTTCTTGCTGCATTTCCAGGTGCATAACCTATGAGTCACCACATCCAGTCTACTTCTTACTGCAGCAAAACATTCTTCTTTTTCATACATGTTAAAAACTGCTNCAACCTTTCTTCTGCTTCCTTTTGTGACCCCATCGGTAGCCGTGTACATGAGTTGCACCCTTAAACCTGCCTTGTTTTGCATGGAATTTATATGTTCAAACTCAGGTCATACACAGCATCAGCTATTGATTAGGTTGTGCTTTTAAAAGTAGTCTTACAAGGAGCATGTCTGTAAGGAGGTCAAGTGGTTTGCCTGGGATGAGTCACTGGATGAGGAGGCTCGCAGTTATCTGAACTGTTCCTGGTGCAGATGGTGTTGTTGTTGAGGTTTTGTTTTGTTTTAGCTCTCTGCCTTGAGCTCATGTTGCTTTTCAAAGGTGTGGCTCTCCCTTCTCGTGGTGCAGCTGAAAAGAATAATTAAGGGTTAACGTTCAGGCAAGGGAGGGGGCATAAGCAGCAGGCTGTTGCCAGTAAGTTAGGGAAGCAGCAGTCTCATGAGGGTGACTGGAAGGATGAGAGAAATGTACTGTGAAGGCAGTGGTGCAGGTATCCTCGTTACCTACTTGCAAAAGATTTGTTGCTTTGATTGCAAGAAAGAAAACTTTGGGGCAGGGCTCTTGTCTGGCCTTTTTATTTAAGTGCTGTCACACTGCAGTATAAATCAGATGTTTGAGATTTTGTGTAAAAGGTCAGATAAGGTAACTGGTATACTCTTTTGATTCATACTTGCAGCCTAATCCTACTAGGGAGTAAAAGTTTTCTTGCACACGTCTTGCCATTTTGTTATGACAATCCTGACAGAGGAAGCAGCTGGCTCTGCTATGAATATGTTTATGGACTAATGTCAGGAAAAACTACTAATAAAAAAATACCACCAAGCAAGAAAATATTGAAGTCATATGGATTAAGTTATCTTTTAAGATTTCAGTTTTGTAAGACTTGTAGAATGATTATTCAATGACTAGTAAGTAAATGTGAATGAGCACTTAAAACATGTTAACATTTATACTTAAGAAATCACAATGTCTAAGATCACCTGAAAGTTGATGTTGTTAATTTCAAAAGGAAATGTTTGTCTTACAGAATATAAAAGAATACTGAAGTCTCTTAACTTCTAAGCAATTCCATATATAAACCTACTTCTGCAACATTTCCCATTGATGGTAGTTGTAAGATGTAAAAATTAGTGCTATTAAGTGTATTTCTAGTTATAAACCATCTTCTATACCTTTTCCCCTCCCTTTTTAAATTAGAGGTGCTGTTGTTTCGTTACATACGAGCCAGTTTTACCAGTTTTTAATTGAATAATTCTTTCACATTTCTGTTCATTAGAAGGTACTCCTGGAGGATGGAATAAAGCCTTTTGAAGGTGACATATCAACCTACTTTTTTCAATACATGTTGTCTTGGAGATTACAACTATTCCCCTTGGTTCTGAGATTTCTAAACTATGAAGTTTTGGATCCAGCCTGAATTACTCTTTGTGTAGCAGTTAAGGTCTCCAAGTGATTAGCGATCCTGAAAGAGAGATGAAAGAAAGACTAGCACCTGTTAGCCTGCTTTTAAATTCTACCGAAGAACAAAGCTGATGGGATACTACCAGGTACCAATAGGGGGGTTGATGACAGTTTTACTTTGAAGCTCTGCAGTTCAACAAACCATCAGTGCTGTGAGCCATGTTTCACCCAGCTCTTTGTAAATGCTTTTTGTGACAGGAGTCACATTATTAATACCTATCTATTGATGTGTGTGGTGTTCAGCACTTTTGATATAAATTCTCTCTGTTGTATGTTTTAGGTTTATATTTTATGTCTCCTGAGGCCAGGGAATCATATTTGAATTTACAACTGATGTAGGTTAGTGGAACTGGAAATGTTGTGTGGCATTCCTGAAATTTGGTAAAACCTCATTATGCTGCTGACAGCTGCACATCTGCAGGGCAAGGAATAAATATATGAAAGGGTGAGGGACTCCAATACTGCAGCAGTCACATAAATGCCAAAAATAGATGGATGCCATTTGCTTTTATGAATTAGAAGAAATAGACCTGTGGTTTCATGTAGGTGGAAAGAAGCACTCCCTGGTGAATATGCGGATGAGTTGTCACATATGTTCTGTGCCCTGTTCCTGCAGGATTTGCGGTAGTGCCACAATGATTTTGTAAAACATTCCTCAGAAAGTTAAAGATCTGCTAACAAAAACTGAGTGTAGCAATCCAAACATATTGGATGCTTATGGTTCATATGGGTGTTCAAAACAGGCACGTTTCTTCCAAAATGCTTGCAAACATAAATCTGCAGGGTGGATTGCTGTCCTTACCCTGGGTGATAAACATTTCACAGATGACATGAATTTGGCTGGCTTGAAAACAATAAAACAAAATGGCTTTTTTTGTCAACTGTGATGCGGTTTACTGTCTGTTTCCTTAGCACTTTTCAAAGTCCCGAGATAACGAAGAGCAACATAATTTTGGTCATTTATTTGCTTTCCTGTCCTACACTTGGTTCTGTTTTTTCTTCTGATTTACTTTTAAAGAAAAGGTCTTTTTTTTTTTTTACTAGAAACTAGTTATTCTTTCCTAGCTCTTCTTGTTCTGTAGATGCCTCCTTGAGCCTCCCTTTTGGGCTTTCATTTGTTATGTACATGGGTTTCACTGACAGCACAAGCGAGTTTTGTTAAGTGTTCCATACCAACTCATCTAAACTCACCTGTACGCTCATCTATTGATTATAAATCAACCACAGGTCTGGCTTACAAAATAAGATGTGCTGCTAAGAAGCAGCAGCTATAATGACTCTTAAAAACAGAGATTCAGGGAATCATGTGGGCATCGAAGTGATGACTGGAAAAAAATCACAAATGTTTTTTATAGTATCCACTGCTGGCCTTACTTTGTATTAGTAAGAGAGCAGCAGCCTTAATATAGTTACATGATGTACTTGTGTCTGCTGTTCTTCTTCAGTAGAACTGAAAAGTCACGCATCTGAAAAAGCAGAGAAACATAACCAGAGCCAAGAGAAAGAATTTGGAGCTGTATGTGGCCTGCTGCCATTTAGGGAGATTAGTGTGTTAAAATCTCTGATAAGGCCCAGACAGGTATGCAGGGAACAAGACAAAGCTGTAGCTAAGCTAAATGCCTCTTTGTTTTAAAGTAATTGAAAACACTTATTTTTCATTGGTTACTTTTCAGGGCTCAGTTTTATAATGGAAATTATTAGAGAAATGTTCATTTCATATTTTAAAGGTGAGTTGCAGCCTGGTCAGTATAAAAGAGGTAAAAGCAAACAAAAATCCTGGAAGCAGCTTCACTTACTAATCCTAAAATTTGAGCCCATAGCTGTATTGAGATGAACTGACCTCCACTTTGGAGCCTTGTAGAAAAGCTTCAGAGTCTCTGCAAGGCAGGATCTGTACTGAAGACCTGTGCTAGAGTGATTTAAAACTGATGCAGCATCTTGAAACAGGTGATGTTCGTTAAGCTCCAGTACCTCTGGGGTTTAGTTATTTTAGTGCTTCTAGGATGATGAGGAACCGAAGAGAATGATGTTATAAAAAATTTTTTTAAATCCCCCAAACCTAAAAGGGGCGTTGAGATATTCAAAACTCTTCTTTCTTCTCCAATTTTAACTGGCCATTTCTGGGTCTTGTGTTTTGAGGAGTGTGTGTGTATTTGTTTGTTAGTTGGTTTGGGGTGGTTTGGGGTTTTTTTTGTTTGTTTTGAAGTGTGATAAACCAGGATCTGATTTCAAAAAAAAAAAAAAAAAGTGTTATACAATGTACTACAGGTCACAAGTTCAGGATCGACTTGCTTGGGGATTCAGAAAATCACAGAATGGTTGTTGGTTGGGAGGGACCTTAAACATCATGTAGTTTCAACTCCCCTGCCATGGGCAGGACCTTCTCCTAATAGACTAGATTGCGCCCTTCAACCTGGCTTTGAACACTTCCGGAGCTGGCAACCTGTTTCAGTGCCTGACCAGCCTCATGGAGAAGAATTTCTTCCTAACTGCTAATCTAAATCTGTGTTCTCATATTTTTAAACCATTCGTCCCCAAGTTATGTATCCACAAGGTATTATTATCGATTTTCAAATTTTAAAAAAGTCACCAAACCACAAAAATCTTTAGTGGCTTGCCTAAACTTAGCAGCTGCTTAACAAAGTTAACACATCGCTGTGACTGGTCTGACAACATTTACTGGTTTGGGATTATTTCCTCCCAAGATTTTTGTTTTAAGAGCTAGAAAATGTTGTATGACTATGGGTGATAGAATTAATCTAATGTATTATGTGTGGTTTCAAAGGGGACGGATGTCTGGAGATCAAATGTCAAGATTCCTTTTTGCTCTGTCATCTTCCTAGCTGTATCAAAGAGGTGCTTCTGGTGTCTGGCCCTTGGGCACATTTACCTTCCCTTAATTGCCAAGCTCTATTGCATTTCTCCCTACCACAGCGTCTGTCTTATCATGTCAGTTTCATGCTTGCTGAAAAAGTCCAAGCCTCTTAAAGGCATGAGAGTCCTAGTTTTCCTATCAAGACTGAATTTAGTAAATCATTAATAATAACAATATGTTAACAATGAAAGACCAGGGTTATTACTAAGCAGCCCTGTTAAATAACCAGCTTGTTTTGTCACATCTACCCTTTCCCCTGACAGGACATGAGGGCACCTCAAGCTCCTTCTCCCGATGAGCTCTGCAGAGTCCTGTTCTCCCTGAGCTGCCGCTGGCAACCCCAGGGCAGCAGTAATGTAATCTGTGTCCAGAACATCTCCTGTGCTGCGCTGTGGATAAGAACCAGCAGAGCAATAACCATGCCTTGTCATGTCACTCCAGGTTCTTGCCCCCCTCTGGCCTACTGAAGTCACGTTTTAGAAATAGTGGTAGCTCTGACAAATCTTGTCTGTCTCTGACAACTGGCACTGATAGAAATGTTCATATTAAGGGATGAAACATTCTATTTCTTTTTTAAGTTTTGGCTCTATCATCAATTTCTTACTACATAGAACATACATATGGAATAATTTTGAAGGGAAAAACCCAAAACCCAGTTTTGTTCTGTGTACTGATCTGCTCTCACAGCTGGCTTGGTGGCTTGGTTGTATTTTCTTCAAAATGAGTATGACTTAATTGCTATTTCCATGTAAATGATACCCTGATAGTACATGAACCTATCTAAACACTGACCTTGCTTGTACTAGGTATCTTGATGTGCAGCAAGGCCATCACAGAATGAGAGGGGTTGGAAGTGACCTCTGGAGATCATCTTGTCCACATCCTAGGCTGCCTGTGGTGGAGGCTCAGCCATTCTACTGGCCTTGAGGGGGGATGCAGGCATGGGTAACCAGGACCCTGCAAGCTCACTGTACCTGTATGTCTCTTAGAGCACCACATGGGCAGAACAAAGGGAGGAAGGACTCAAGGTTTGGTCAGTGATGACCACAACCATTTCAAGAGAGGTAACTTACAGCCATTTTTGTGAGTCAGAGTTTGAAAGTAACACTTCTCTCTACTGATCCTGTTCTATCTTCAGCAGCTCATGGATGCTAACCTTCTTCATCTCCTCTGCCCCCTGCTCTTTACACGTTCCAAATTTCTACTAATTATGCAGATTATATATGTACCTTTTTTTTTTTAAGTGCCTTAGCTTCAGATTTTCTGCAGTTTTATAGTAACACCCCTAATGGTAGGATTTCCTATTAGTATTCCCAATAGGATTCTCTAGTGTGATCTCCTATTAACCAGGTGAACAATCAGTGGCATTTTGGCATTAGAACTTTTTTTTTTAATGTGTGGTGTTTATACTTATCAACCGAAAATAACAATAAATACAACTGAGATTTAAGTAAGTGCAAACCTTCTGAAAATCTGAAAAACACTACCACTAATAACTTTCATGTTCTCTAACACCCATTTTATCTTTCTCATTTCTTCCCTTTTCCCCCTTTGGGGCTATGGCAGAGGAGAACAACAGATGGTTATCAGTCAAGAGTAACTAGGGAAACCACAAAACCTGCCCCAATTGCTATGGAGACAGCCATTTCTGTGCTTGGTATGCACTATTTGTTACATCAGCAACCAGAGAGAGTTAAAAAAAGAAGAAAAAAAAAATGTTCTAATCTCCCTGCTATTGGATTTGTGTATTTACCCTTGTGGGAAGAGGCAAGAGTAGTCTATGTGTTCATTTGCCACTTAAGTCTTGCATCAAGTTGATATGATGCCTGGGTTTTGACAGCAACATTTTGAATTGTGAGATAGTATAATGATAAAATGATAATAATATAATTTTAAAAGAGGAAGTACTTCATGCTTTTGAATAGTCTGCAGAGTAATTATTTACAAGCAACTCTTCCCCTCCAAATCAGATATCTCTCCCTGGTTATGTTACAGTCTGGCAACATAGGTCAGGTGTGAAGACTGAAGACAGAGAGTATGACTGTGCCCAATTATTTCAAGCAGATGAGTTGTTTCTGCACAATGCTTCAACCGTAGCTTTTGGCAAAACCCCATCTTTAGGAAACAAAAAGAAAAAGGAATTTTGGAACACTCATAAAAATCCCAGAAGGAGATTTTGGCTTGATCACAGTGGCTCTGTTATTTTTGTTTTGCACCACTGATTTAATCCAACTGTGAATTATTTCAGTGCTGAATTTAACTAATTCTTTACTTTTTCTAATACAAGTAAACTCTTAAAGAATAATAACAGTAAAGAGTAAAACTTAAATGTGATAAATGCATTAAGAGCTACTTTGAAAAAAAAAACAAGTTTATTTCAGTTTAATTGAATTTAGTATTACTTCAAAGAACTATTTATTACCATTTATGGTACTTCCATACCAATTTAATGTAAGGACTTAAGTCTGGTACATGAGAAATTTTACATAGATGTGTAGGTGTCACTTTCCTTTGAAATTTTTACGTTCTCAGTGTTATCTAAGGACTGGTTTAGAGGCTGAACAATAAATGTTATATGCATGTTATTGAAGAGCCTCAATCCTAGGGCATAAACTTTACAGGAAAGTGTCAGCAGTTCATATTAGGAAAATAAAATGAGAAGGTTTTGGGAAAAATGTTGTCCAAACTGAGGTTCTTCTGGAGATGTGATTAACAAAATTAGTGTTTTCTCTAACCACAGTTCTATAAGTACAGTGAATTTACCTTCCTGTAAAGTGGCTATTGAAAATTCCTTTAAATGCTTCAGAAACATAGTACCTTTAGTTTGGATATTTCTAGTTAAATATGCAAGTCTTACTAATGAGGAAATGGCTCTTGATTTGTCTCATTTATCTCACTGTTTTTATTTATCTATAACCATAGATTACTGTTTATCTGTAACAGTAGTTCTTAATTACACAACTATTCTAACGCTTCCTTCTATGCTGCACGCGTAAAATATGAGTAAGAAATCTGTGAACTGTTTATTACAGTACTTTGTCATACAGGCTTTTATTTAAATAGTTCACTAGATTCTAGGTAAAGTATCTAAAGGGGTTATAGTAATTAAACTACTGTCACAGTATAATTAAAAAGCAGATAAACATTTGAGCTCTGCAGTGGCCTCAACAGTGTTTGTAAATGGAACAACAAAAAACCCTCACTGAAAGTACAAACCATTGTTTGTGTGATGTGTAATAAATTTGAAGGGGCTCTTCTTCACGCATGTGGGTATGGCTAGTTGCAGAAAAAGTATTGAAAGCTCTTATATATGGCATCAGGTTAGTTGGTGTGCTGTCAGAAAACATTGCTTGTAATTGAAATAGTAAAACATTAGATTATTCCAGTTTTGGAAAAATTCACCTTGGGTGAATTAAATTCTTTAGTACTTTTGAACAGTTTGGGGATTGTTTATTAAAACACTTAAATATAGCAGCATGATAAAAATTGTATCAGCTTTGTTTCTAGGGATTCTTATCTCTCAAATGATTTGAAAACTTAATATTCCATATTGTTGTGAGCAAAACCTCAAAGCTTTGGTATTTAGAGGGTTATTTCAAATGGCAGAAGACTATCAACATTGAAAAGTTCTCGTCCTTACAGATGTTGTATGAAATTTAACCCTCATGTAAGCTAAGGTACAAATCAAAATGAAAAAGCCCAACCTGTACTCTGTTGGGGGAATTGTGTTTTAAATAAAGTGGTGTCTTGACCAAACCCCAGACAGTCCAGTGATAGAAATCTATTAGGATTCAACATTATTTCTCAATTCATAGAAAGGTGATTTGTGTCTTCTTTAAAACATCGATTTAAAAGATAGACAATGATCAATCAGTTACCTATCATTTAGCCACATAACTTTCCTGCATTTTAATAAAAACTGAATCCTGGCTAGAGTCACGTAATGCCATATGCATTATTATAAAGTATTACAACTTTCCCATACGAAAGATGACTTTTTCATCTTATAGTTGTACGAATTCTCACACTGCTTCTAAGCATTTGTCTCTGTCACTGTTCACCTCATTCCCATATACCCATTCAATATTTTCTTTTCTCCATTCTCTGACATCTTCTTGTATTTCTCTTTGTATCTGTTAGTATTGTCTGGTTGCTAATTGCCTGTCACAGAGCTCTTGGATTCCTTGCGCCTCTTGGGTGAGGTCAGAGTAGGTAATTCAATCACACACAAGCTGCTGGGTTTCCCAGGCTAGGATCTTAGCTCACTGATGTTGGAGAAGGAAGCCTTCTGACAGCATCACCAAGATGATGAAGTTCAGTGCCTTGTGTCTCTTTAGGAGAGATTCATTAAGAGCTACTTTGGCTTTTACCCAAGTAAAAGTTAGGTAGCTACCAAACTTAGCAAAATGTGGGCAATTCGTAGTTTGACAGTTGCTTTTTGTTCCTGCCATGGCTTCTAACTCTTAGTGTGCGCCATGCATACTGTATGGCTATTTTACAACTAGGTTGTTGTGGTTTCATTCATCCTTTAACCTCTCATAAATATGGAGGTGTAAATTTTCTGTGTGAGAACCTCTCTTTTCTTCAGCTGAATCAGAGGCAGCTGAATCACTTGATAATTTAAGAGAAAGTCTGGGCTTAGTGCTGTGTTCCTTCAAAAAGCATGAGTAAACAGGTACAGAAAGTGGTTTTGTCAATTTTAAAACTGTGTCTTAAATCTGAGTTTGTGTTGTCTGACCTTTTTTCACCATTACATTACACCATTACATGCATAACATCCCATTTCTAATATGGAAGAGAAAAAGGTCTTCTAGAAAGGGTATGAACTCTGACAAATAGTGATGGCATTTCAATCTGAATAAACGCTTTTGCTTTTATTATTTTTTTTTATTTATTATTATTTTTATTATTTATTATTATTTTGAGACTACTCTTTTTTTTAAGTTCACCTGTAAGACTATAGCAGCTCATCTGTGGCTCAGGTACCAGTGGAGAAGGCAGCAGTGAAGGAATAAGAGCAGTCTCGCATGATCCTCAAGGAAATGTATGCACCACCTCTTCCGAAAGAGTCTTTTTGTTAATATGGTTAAATTTTCCCTTTCCTGCATAGTTTTGCTGAGGAACTGTTTGATAAGGCTATCTTCTTAACAAATGTTAGGTGTGTCTGTTCTGCGCATTGCAGAGCTGCGTGCACAATGCGTTCGCTCTGAATATGTGATCTGGCTGCTAGCCCACATCAAAGGATTTTTGTTTTGTCTTCACAGGTTTAAAAGTATGTGTTGGACACCTGCCTTTGCCTTTCTCTAATGTTTCACCTGAAATTTTCTCAAAACTTTAACATATTATCTTGGAAGGAAGATATTTAGACTTTTTAAACTTTTCAGGGTCTAGTCTTTGCTTAACCACTCATAAGAGTGCTGACTGGAAGCAAAAATAAAAAGGAATTTCCATCTTTACACATAGAGAAATAAATGGGGAGGTGAAAGATCTTAAAATATGTCATGCCTAATTTTAAGACAGCTGTTAGTTCTATTCCTTTTGAGAAGAAAGGAATAGAAACACAGATGTGAATGTTTTGGTGTGATAGACATCAGGAGATGTGAGCTCTGTTACAAAGAAGCATTAAACGTGGGGATGCCTCTCAGAGACTCTGCAGGTTTAGTTTATGGAGCACAGAGAGTCAGGGTGTCTCTCTAAGAAATATCATCCCTGTTTATCAATGATCCTCGTAAGTGGGTGTCTTCTGGACATCCAGGAATTTCTCTAGTGGTCCTGAGGACTAATTTGGTTGTTAGCACTGGCGTGGCTGGACCTATAGAGATATACTTAAGATTGTCATTACACTTTCTCAACAAAAATCAATCTATACAAGCAGAGTTTTTTAGGAAAACCAATACACCACATATGAAGTCTTTAATCAGAAGGTTTTTCTGACTAGCATACTGGGTTTATTTGCTTATTTTAGTGTACTTAGCAGAAAAATCAATATTATAGTAGAAGTAAAATAAAAATAGGCAGTATGTAGGACTTCCCGGAGAAGAAAAGAGAGAGCTGATTCTCATGCTGTGCCTGCTTTTTCTCTTCATCGTGCTAGTGTGTGCCAACTTTCTGCTTAATAAAGCCAACTGAAGTGTAAAGTACTTAGTCATGCAGCCAGCCTTGTATTTAACTCATCGGAAGTTTAATCCTCCTGAAATGCACCATCTCTTCTGTTTGAGCAACAAATTTTTGACAACCCACACAATTAAACAGGGTGCTTAGAAAAGCCACTCAGCAGCCATTGGTCCTCCCAGAAGCTAAAAATATATTTGTTGTAGCATCTTTGCTAGCTGATGGGAGAAACAGAGACACCATAAATAAATATGTATGTATATGCTTATGTACATATGCTATGCATGAACTGTTATGCTACCGGGGGAAAAAAACTGCTTTGGATGCTGGTAGACCTCAGTATCTGTCATTATTAAGAGACATAACTGAAGTTTTGCAAAATTCAGTGGGATCTCCAAAAATGGGACAGCTGTGAGAAACCTGAGCTGGGCTTATACTTGCTAAGCTTATAGTAGACCTTATAGCATGTAAGGTTTTCTATGTGCTTTAAATCATGAAAAACACATTCAGTGAGACCAAGTTAAGGATGTTTCCCTTCGTTATCTAATATTTACATATTCAAGATGCTCAATATTAGTAGATCAAACTCAGTTTTTAAAGGGGTGCATCAAGTTTATATTTGCTCTGCCTCTGCTTTATTGTTATATAGTAAGAAAGTTGTGACAAATGCTTATTTAGAAAAAAAAATTAGGTACAGCAAATAACTGGCAAGAAGCTGATAAAACTATACAAAAATACTGTACACAGGTGTAATGTTTTCTATCTGCCTATATATTTAGTATTATTAATAGCAAGCAGAAACTGCAAAGCAGTCTTGGCATCTTTGTTCACACTGTGCATACCAGACAAATGGTCCCTGCTCACCAAATCTGAAGTTTATGCCATAACACAGAGTCAGGAGTCTGCATCTGGATTTGGGTTCTGGTTTTTGGTTTTGGTGTTGTTGTTTGGGTTGGATTTTTTTGTTTGTTTTATGAAATGGAGATATTTTTACTTAGATGTGGGTAGATTGATAATTTTGTTTCACTCGGTGTAAAATTTAAGGGATCAGATATCAGAAAATGTAATCACTGAATTTTAAATGATGACTTTCAACTTTAATTCTCTCGGCAAAAAAAAAAAAAAAAGCAGATGTAGCTGTACTGCTGTATCCACACTTATTGTAAAATTTATTTAAATCATGCGTATTCAGGGAGACAAATGAGAGAACTCCACCATCCTAATATTAAATTACACATGTTAAAGCAAAATAGTGCTTTAAGGGTACGTGTGTATAATGCTTTCTGTCACTGGATTGCTCTCCCTGATGCAGTTAGACAGAATCTGTATTTAGTCAGAGATCTTTCAATAGAACGGGCTACCAGATGGGACCAGTAACAATGCAGAGAGGCATCGAACCACCACAGACATTTGGCGCTTAGAATAATAAAAAGACTATAAAATTAGATTAGTTGAGTCTAATTTGGAATTGGTGTATTCCCTATGCACTCTCACAGCTCTTGGGTAGATAAAGCCTGGAGATTTAGTACTGTCAGGACAGAGGACTCCAACTTCCAGTAAAAGAAAAAAAGGCATTCTGGGAGGTCACAGGGGGCAGCACAGTGACCTCCAATGATTTACAGGCCTTTAGCTTAATGAAATTGTTTCAGTGACATGACGGTAAAAGCTCATAATGGATTGGATGCTCTAATGTAATGAAATTACTCCCTTCTGCCTTTAAAAAAAAAAAAAAAAAAAAAAAAAAAAAGGAAGAAGGGTTGGGGGAAAAAAAAAAAAAAAAACAAAATTAATATTTACTGAGACCTGCCAGGCTTCAGTGTGCGGGAGCGTGCAGCGCTGTCAGCCAGCAGCGCAGAGCCAGAGCAGCGTGGCAGCCGAGCAGCCCTGCGCCGGGTGGCGAGATGCGCTGTGAGGGGGTGGAGGGACACCTCGGGGACGGGGAAGCCCCCAGCCTGGCGCTCCGAGGCAGCTCTGCCTGTACCGGCCAGCCTTCATCCTTTCCCTTCCTTTCTGCAGGCAACTGGACAACAACCAGATCAGCTGCATCGAAGATGGAGCCTTCCGAGCCCTGCGCGACCTGGAGATCCTGTGAGTTGACTTGGTGCTGTGCTGGGGTGGCGGGGGCGGGGGGGGGGGGTGTGCTTCTCCCCGGGTTGCAGTGCTGGGTGAATCTGGGGACTTGATGTCCGTCTCTCCTTCGCACCTCAGAGCAGTGGTTTAGGTGGAAAGTGACATCTCCCACTTCCCCCAGGCTGGGGTTACTGCTAATTAAACCACAATAGGCGACTTCTCTGCTGCCGCTCCAGAGGAGCAGGGATATCGCCGTGCTCGCTGCTGCGTGGAGCAGGGAGGGTTCAGCAGTATTC
>VWZE01009149.1:1573331-1596667 GCA_013396675.1 Eubucco bourcierii | reverse complement strand
TGCGTCCAGGACCCTGGCCAGGTCTGCGTGATGTCGGGTAGAGGATGGGTAACAGGTTCATGGGGAACGATATTATGAGATATCTGACAATTGCCCTAGACAGAAAGCCGTGTAAAAGGTGTTTGATATGTAGGAGGGAGGAGAGACGGGCGTTTGGCAGGCTTGTTCAGTGCAGTCATTGGCTTTTGGGGAGGATCCTGCTCTGAGGACTGAAATAACACCACGTTGTGCTCTTTCATGTACCGAAAACTTNCAGAGAAAATCATGCTAGATTGTAGTGTAAAATCCAGTGTTACCCGGAACTCAGCATCTGAGCAGATCATTTTCTTGTTCTCTCAGAGACCTTTATTGGAATAGATTTTGAATATGTGAACTGATATAAAGCTCTCCCTGTTAACTGCAAGTGAATACTGCAAAGCTGAGTGTTAAGCATGCATCCCTAAGCCTGAACGTAGATGGACAACATGACCCCTTCCATAAGTCAAACCTTTAACATCCAAACTGGAGTTAAGGACTGAAACACTTAAATACAGCTGATCAGTACCGCTCAGACTGTTGAAAAGCTTGCCCTTAAATTACATGAAACAAACCAGTCAATGGTAGATGGTAAAGTAAGCACCTGCCTCACACAGTCCTGGCACCCAGAGATTCAGCAGACTCGAGACATTGCCTTTGGCTTCTGAGAATGAGGCAAACAAGGGACTTTATAGACAGTGCTGTACCACTCACCACAGGGGGGTTAAGTGTACATGGAATAACATAGGGAATTCTTCCCAAAGGCTCTACTCACCTTGTACTGATGTTCAAAGGGGATTTGCAGAAGCACATTCATCTGGGAGTGGTTTGCCTGTCACAGTCAGCTGAGGTTTCTTTGGTCCCTCTCTTTCCCAGGATAGGATATTGATATTGATCAGATCATCTGTGTTGCTCATATTGAACTAAAATAGGTATCTGCAGAGTTTCTTATGTGGGAACTTCTGTTACCAGGAGTGTTGTTTGAATTCTACGTTAATAACGCTTTTCAGGAAAAGTAATGTGTTGCCATTATAAAGTTTTACTTGTCTACCAGACTGAAAAGTCTGACCTGTAGTAAAAGAAAGGGGAAAAAAAAGGAAAAAAAAAAGACTAATCTCTACAAAATTGACTTCTTTTATTTGTTTTTGATGAACTGATTTTCCATATCCACAGAGAGTGAATCAGTCCTCCGCTGACATTAAATTGTGCTGTAACTGTCACAGAAAAAGGATGGACAATTAATGGAGTTTTTTGGGTTTGGTTTTGTTTTTTAATAAACTGAGTTGCGCAGGCTCTGGAAAAGTTGTTGGGAATGCATTCCTTCTCCCCAGGATGCAGTAAATGTTGAATTAGTTTATTTACTTCTCTGCTTTTACTTGGTTAATTCTATACCAGTTATTTGTGGGTGGAAGAAGAGGAGAACATATAAAATACATCATAAATGGTTCTTTAATGCATTTTTAATTTTCAGCACAGATATACTGCTGCAGGAAAAATCAATCTTGATGCTAAAAGATGAGAAAATAGATTGATAGTAACTATTTCTAAAGCTACTTTTCTTGCAGCCACAAAATGTGAGTTTAATTTTTCCAACCTAATCTGAAATTTTTCCCAAGTTTTTTTCCAAAGAAAGTTTGAGTATTTAATCTCATTATCAACATAAATTTGCTTAATGCCTCTGAGAAAACAATATCTTCAGTTGGAAAACAGTCATAAATGTTAGAAATTAAAACTATTTGAACCATCAAATATTATTTACAAGTGAAACCAAATTTCATCATTTCAGTCTCACTATGTATTTTGCACAGATACATTTTAACCTGTAATGCAATGTATAGAGAATATGTAATTAATCTGGCAAAACCAAATCATAATTAGCTATTGACAAAGGTTTCAAATAATGCATATCACCTTTATCATAATACAATCTTGTGACATTTCCGATATCAAAAATTTACATTTCTGCACACCCACCTGTCTACAGAATCCTAAATTCTGTGGACAGGGTAGAGACAAAATTGCTCAACAAAAAAAAAAAAAAAATTACAAATGAGGAACACCTTCTTTAAGCACACTTTGTTTCTGGGTTCCGCTTTTCACCTTGAATTCTTCACAAAAGTGTGAGTGCAAGGAGCTTGGTGATTTGACCAAACTCCTTGCTTCCCATATCCCATTTAGACATGGGAATAGAAGGAGGTCGTGCACTTACCCTTCCAAGTGAAGAACACTTTATGGTTCATACTACTTATTTGTGCTTATCAACAAGTTGGTTTCATTTATTATTTTTATTTTCCTTTTCCATGTTGTACATTCCTGCACCAACAAATAGCACAGAGGCAGAGTTGAAAACAAGACCGAATTTGTGACTCATTCAGCATTTGACAGTGCAGTGAGCTGCTCCCTTTGCCCAGGGAAGTGGTGAAGTCACATGGATGTGTTCAAAAAAACATGTAGACATGA
The DNA here is from genome assembly GCA_013396675.1 of Eubucco bourcierii. Lineage (NCBI taxonomy): Eukaryota > Metazoa > Chordata > Aves > Piciformes > Ramphastidae > Eubucco > Eubucco bourcierii. The sequence continues at coordinate 1,594,192 of VWZE01009149.1, read as the reverse complement.
GACTTTGGTGCATGATTTAATGGCCATAGTGGTGTTGGATTGGCGGTTGAACTCGATGATCTTAGAGGTCTTTTCAACCCAAACAGTACTATGATTTCGTGCTAACAGCTAAAGACTGGAGCAGACCGTGGCACTGACCATGGCTCTCTGTACAAACACACTCCTTTGATCATTTCTCAGCTTCCATGTTTCAGATATCCAAAAATGTGTCCCTGATCCTGTGATTTGACCTGTGTAGACTATAATGCAGGTACCAAGAGCTCCTCATGACTCTTGAGTTTTGGATTGAAAAGCAACATAACTGTTGAGTATGAAGTGGTTTGGTGCCTTCTGCTGATTGTCTTTGTCCCTGCAGCAAGGTGAAAATAATCTCTGAGAAATTGCATGCAGAACTGCCATTGTTACTTAAACACCTTTCTTTAGTTTTGCACCAGGGCTACTTTTTTCTTTCTTCGTTTTTTTTTTGCCATTTTTTTCATTTTGGATTTAGTCTGTTGATTTTTCTTGTTGACATCCTTCCTTTCTCCCATTTTTAAAGACAATACAGTGTGATGCAGTGGATTTGTTCTTACATTCCAAGACACAGAAGGGGATGTGCAACCCCTGAAACAGCAATAAGGTGGGAAAGGGGGATGGCACAAGCTTTTAACCTGTTGGGATAGAAATATGTAGAAAGGATGAAGAAAAGTGGTGTGAAGCTTTCACTAACTAAAGTGCCATTTTTGGTAGAAGAAGGTTCTTTGCTGAGCTAATTCTTTAGTTATGTCCTGTGGCAATGTCTGGGAATAGCAATACTATTAAGAAATAGGTATTACTGTAGCTTTAAGCAGTTTAAAGATTACTGTAAACACCTCACAAAACAAAACCAAAAACCCAGAAGAGTTCTTCAGAAGAATTATCCAGTATTCCTTATGGTGTGTGGCAATATGATTGTACATCTCCTTTGTAGATTAGTCCATAGGTTCATTTCCAAATGTTAAAAATTATGAAATGTAGGAGACAAGTCTTTTACAGCTCAGAATTTTTCCCTTCAGGCTCTTAGGATGCATAAATAAAAGGAAATACTTTCAAGGTGGTTCAGCAAGCTCACTCAAACTGGATAAACTAGTGTGTGAATGAATGTGCTATTGTCATTAGAATGAGAGTGCTAAACAATACATCTTGCTATAGGATCCATTTCTCAGTAAGATACAGACCAAAAACCCCTTTAATTTATTTATTATTGTTTAGCCTCACTGAGGTGGCTTGAAAGCTATGGTGACATGGAATTTTTGTCAGGTACAGAGGACAGAAAGAATTACAAGTCACTGTTGGCAACTTAGGTGAAGCAGTTTCTTCAGTTTACATCATAAGAACTGTTTTCCCTTCTCTTTTGTGTAGTGATAGCCAGAGGGAGTGGACCTTGAACACAGTTTATTCATTGCAGATTTTTTGTTAGTTAATCCTAAGGGGTCTAATGGATGCTATTCTTTTAAAGAAAGCAAATGAATTCTTGCTGTACAGAGCTACTATGGAATGATTTTGGATATTTTTTTTTGTTGTTTGTCATGTTATTTGTTGTAGATCTTTCATGTAATATTTCTAAGCCTCAAAGTCCTTTATGATTTTCTCCAGCTTTTTCTCCAGCTTTTTGAAGCAAATGAGAACTGCCTCATTGAGTCTGTAGCAACCAAATATGCTATCAGCAGTGTGCCATTCTGGGGCTCTTTAGTGTGAAGTCTTGGTAATTTACACAAAAGTAGTAACGAAATGCAAGTACAGTCACCCAAGTAGTCAAATAAACTCTATACATTTGATCTTTAAAAAAAAAAAAATTTAAAAAAATAAATTTTCAGGTTGAAAAATGAAAGCACACCAACTTTCCATCCCAGACAATAAGAGTCCTGGAAATAAAATTGTTCCATTGGTGTTTAAACCTCTTCTCTCCAGACATTTATTGCTGACTGTTCCATTTTCAGACACACTCCCAACTCAAGTGCCACGCACTGGTTCTGATCTTGATTCAGCAGCAAGTGGTGTTCAGCAGGACCAGCTGTGGTCAGCATCCCCCAGTTGTACTGTGTGCTGTCTGACATCTCCAGTCATTGCAAGCATTTTACAAGTGGAAAAGAGTCATTCATACTTTCCATCTCCAAATCTAATCAGTTCCTGTTAGAAAAGATTCTGTTTTATAAAAAAACCAGTCTGTGCCATTTCCAATGGAGATGTCACAGTGTGCTGATAATGCATATTGCCCTTTGTCTTAGCAAACTTTTAAGACCTTTGCTGAACATGGATCATTATTTTATGCTACAGTCAGGATTTAATTGTTCCTAGGGTTGTCTTCAGTATGCTGAATGCTCAGATCTATAGTCAGTTTTAGTTATTTGCAAAATATAATTCTGGGCATGTCTTAACTAGATAGAAGATTTTTATTTGCTTTCCCAACCTGAAGAGTCAGGAGGAGAAAGTCATGACATAATTCTAAATATATGAGATGTCACTGCTTAATGAAAGCTTGAAAATGCCACACAGATGTGATTTTCTCCTCTGTCTTGCTGGAAATTGTGATCGGTCGAGGCAATCAGGATCAAATTTGAACTCTCTAAATTGCGTTCCTATAATTGATACCAAAATACCTAACTACGATAACAAAAATTAGCTTTCTGTTTTAAATGATAGGCATAGCTGGTTTACTTTCTCACACAGTAAAATTAAACTGGTTCAGGGGTTTTGTGTTTTGTTGGTTTGGGTTTTTGGTTTTTTTTCACTCAAGGATATACATTAGCTGAAATGTGTGTGAATAAGTAATACGGATATAGAATCTTTACTTATTTCATCAGTCAGTAGGTACATAATACGTGTCCTGAAAACAAAACTGAAGGGAGTAACCACTGGCAGTATACACGTGTTTGAAGCAGGTCAAGTTAGGTGCAAAACAAGGAATTTGGTTTTGCCAAGCATCCTCCATTTTCTGTGTTGAGCTGGCATCACAGGCAATCGAGTTGTGCCAGAGGAAGGAGAGAAGTCAGTTTGGCAGTTGAGAAATGTTATCCGTGGACAAGTTCTCCTTTCAATCTTTCTTTACTCCATTACCGATCAGACTGCTCTGTAGTTTATACCCTTCCCATTCTTCTTGCCTCCTGTATTACTGTAGGTCTTTAAGGGAAGAACTGCTCCTGAAGAATCTGGCTGCTGTTTGTTATATAAATCAGCTAGAGATAAGATTAATTACAGAAATGCCTTTTCTGAAGAATTTTGGGAAAGGTGCTGCATCCCCAGTGGACCCTAATGAAATGAGATGTATAATTAAAGAATTGATGGAGGAAAGATGGGGTGCTTACATGCTTACTTGATAAGAAATGTTTTTATTTGCTGATACATGTCAGTGGGGGATCCGGTATCATTGCTCAAGATATGGAAATGAAATGTGAGATAACCTCTGTTCTGTAACATATTCCAAAATGTGAAGTTGGAAGTATGGCATAGTGAAAGGAACACTATCCAGATGGCACTGTGGTGACAGGCTTTATATCAAAAACCAGCTGAGATAAAATAAGGGTGGTCAAGGGAGGGCTGCTGAAAATCACTGGTGCCTGTTACAGATGTAATGTAGCTCTCTCTTTATGGGGAGAATATATTTGCATAAATTTATTGATCAATGATTTTGCTAATACTGCAGTATTCCAGGCATGTCCCAGCAAGTTGATGAACATTTCTATCAATCCTCAGTGTGGATGCCTAATTATATTACATATTTAGGAAAGATGTATTTTTCCCCTCCTGGAGCATATGTAGTTGTTGAATGCTGTGCTCATTCTCCTTGCCTGCTCCCATTAGGTTTGAGCGTTTTTCCCCTTTAAGAATAGCCTGGAGCTATGCAGGCTGCAAAACTTATCAAGATAAGAGCAGTGTCAGGTTAGAATTATTAGTTTCTTGAGTCACTGACCAATATGCTTTGTGAAGAAGCCTGGGTTTACGGCTTGTGTAGCGTCAGCTCATTATTGGTGCTGCAGTCACTGCTCTGAGAGACTCCAAAGTCAGAACTCCAGGAGAGAGAGATTTCTGGCAAACCTTCTCGCCCATGATATTAATTGTTTCATTTGCATGCTCTGCTCATCTTGTGACCTGCCCTCTCTCCCCTTTGACTAATATAGTTTCTTCATCAGTAATCTAGAAGATGTAGAACAAGCATTTTGACTGTTGAAAGTCAAATGAATGTGAACGACTTAATCCAGGGGACACTCTACTGTGTATTTAGTGCAGACATGTGGCTCAACACCTTAACCAAAATCTGAGCTGAAGACTATGATGGAAATAAAACTCCTTGCAGATAAAGTTGAGGTGATGACAGAGTTCTGAGGGAAAGTAACAAGTCCAGGGTAGATGAGTAGTCATCTTATGCCGTAATTTGCAATTCATTGTTTATATGACTCCCCAAAGCAGCTGAGATGATGCTACGGTAGATGAATGTAAGTCTGTCAGCATTAATAAGCCCTCTTTGGCTGGGGGAGGAGGTGCATACCTGTGTAGCACAATTTTCTGTGATACCAATGTCAAGCATACCAAGACATCCTCGGTTCTTCTGTGACACCATTTGGGGTCCAACACTGGTGGCAAATGTGGGAACTCCTGCACTCCCTTTGGGGTCAGTCACCACAACAGCAAAAATAAAATTATTATTAAAAAAAAAAAAATCAAAATGCAGAATACAGGATACTTTCTTTGTGTGTGGGTATGCAGTTAAAGTATTTCATTTGTGATCTATAGGGGTATAAATGTTTTGTCTTTTTTAGAGTTTGCTTTTGTCTTGCTCAGTTAATAGAACAACACAGACAAAGTGTCTGTGCTGTAGGCAGCCTTTGTACAAGAGGAGACTCAAAAACCTGGTCTGCCTAGAAAAAGGGAGTAAAATTATGACAGGAACTCTGTATACCAGAATTGTTGATCTACCACTTCAAGCACTGTGTCAGATATTTAACCTTGAACTGTAACTGCTGGGATAAGGGTAGTATGCACGACTTCATATTACCATTACCATGATCCATTTTTTTTAACTGCAATAATAATGTTATCTATAGGCAATTAGAAATCACACCAGTAATATGTAGATAGTTAGCTTGTAGGTGAAATACTGGATAATTATATTTGCACCTGGAAAAAAAAAACCAAACAAACCAAAAAGCATAGGTAGGAACTTGTGTTCTGACAATCAAGTAGTGTCTTTTTTTCCCTGTTTTTCACAAGGTTATGCACATAATACAAAGGTATATGTGTGTAAGTATGTGTGATGAGAAGGCTAAATTGGGGGAAATATGTAAACTTTAAAAAAAACAGTCATATGATTAGTATAAATTAGACTCTCTTTACATAGCATATCCAGTACTGTGTTTAAGGAAAAATAAGAGCTACACTAAGGATGGAAGTAGGAACCAATTTTTCAAGTCATTTGAAATGAAATAATAACAGTTTCCATGTTAATTTAGTTAATGTAAATGTGGCAACTTCATGTTAACTGCTTCAATACTTTTGAAACAGAATGACATCTCTTACATTTCTCTTTGGAGGTGAACAGTCCAACTGCACTGGTTTAGTATGCACAAGTGACAGATAACCACACTTAGGACATCTGCAGATCCTTGGAAGTAACTTCTAAAATGCTGTAACATCTTCCAGAAACCCTTGTGAATGTACTGTGTTGATCTTGATTACTGTTGAGATACCTCAGAAAATAGCATGATCAGTTGAATGTGCATCAAGGGAGATGGCTATGTAAAACCACTGAAGGAAACAAGGGACAATAGTGCCATTTACTTATAAAACTTGTGGGCATCCTTCTAGTCTTCATGGTGCTAGGTGACGTGAGGTATCTGTGGTTTGCAAGTGCCAACCTATGGCCAAGACTGGGGTTTATGTGAGGGCTGAAATAGAAGAGAACATTGTGCAAGGCAGGTTGATGGTTGTGATGGAGGAATGTACGAGTGTAGTGAACTAGGTCTTTGTTCAGTAGCTTGGTAATTTGGGTTTGCTTTTGCATCTTTGCCACTAGAATCTTAGATGGTATCTGTCACCAAAAACGCTTTGTTGGGAGAAAGGAGGGTGGGAAAGCAGGTCTTGTTCATGGCTTTCGCCTTTGGACTTGGTTATTGCGATCGATAAATTGCCGCAATGCAGCATCTCTGCGACGACGCCTGAAGGCCGCCGAGAAGCCCCCGTTGGTGCAAAAGGAGATTATGGGCTGGGCGGGCTCTGCGGAGGGGGTAGTCCACTCTGCGTGCACCCAAGCTTCTTACTGGCTCCTTGGGCAATTTCAGTGATGTCTTAAAAGGGTTGGGTCCGTTTTATCTGCAAGACATCCTGTCTTCCCCTCCACGGCTAGGGTGTTAGCAATCAGGTGCGCCACTTCAACTGATACTTGGGCTGAAGCAGTTAGGACAGACCATCCACAATGGCAGTTACATTTTATTTTGTGTGCATGCAGATATTGCAGAGGAACAACCCTATGTGGAGAACAGCACACTCCTTTTCTTTAGCTACTTCTTGCGCTTGTAGAATGTTCCTGAATAGACCATGAGTGCTTCGAATTTTTTTCTATGTGTATTTTATTTTACACCTTTTCACTCTGGACTGAAGGCAAATGAAACGCTGTGAGTATTTGCTATTCAAATTGTTGTGGTTTCTTAGCTGTGTTGCATAGGGGTGCATGAGTATGAACAGGTATTGCTACTTCTCATGGGCAGGTGGCATTTGGGAGAGATTTAAGGACTGGAAAAGTAGGTGGGTTTAAGCATATTTTGTGATACACACCAGTGCTAACATATTATTAAAAGAAAATCCTGATGGAAAGCAGATTCCTTTCCAGATTCACCAAGAAACATGTAATTGCCCTCATCTTAAGAGCTATGTGTTGTCTTTGTTCTTTCAGAAAGTTTCTTTCCTTTATAAATGTAACTTTTGTTTAAGAACTGTTTGTACATTCAAATCTAAATTCACAGAATGTGTATCTCAAACATTCCTTACTTTGTTCATGTGAATTTATATTAACCTATCTATTAACCTTAATTTCCAATATGGATGAATTGCAGGTAGGGGCATCACGTAGTGTAGGAATATAAAAGTTATTTCACAAATACAGTCTGCATCTCTTGCATTTTGGGCAGTAACAGTGAAGTTCTGTCATTAAAAGATTTGCTTCTTTTCCTTCCTCTACTGTCAAAAGTTGGGACTTGCCTGTGCAGTTCTGTGTCACACCATGTGCACTGTCATGTTGCCAGAGCTGTGAAAGATCCCTTCCTAGTGCTCTCTCCCAGTGGGAATGCCAGTGGTTTTGGGAGCCCAGGGGCAGCTAAGACACTGGGTTGCTAGGAGAGGAGGGCTGCTCTGGCAAGGGAAACAAGGGAATTACTTTGCCTTCAAGACTTGCAGGTCTGCCATGGGAGGGAAATGGAAACCAGGGGTTCTGGCATCCTGTTCTTCATGAATACCAGTTGCCTGCCTCTTAAAAGGCTTTCATAAAACCTTTTCCACAGACACTCAGACTAAACTGCTGCCAATACCATTTCTCTTCCTTGTTGTATTTCTGCTTCTTAAGGAGCTGTCTGCTGCATACATGGGGTGTGCCTTTGGTCCCAGCGGTCAGCATGGGACTTGCAGGGATCTGCAGTTCCACAGGCAGTGCCGCATTGCGGCACTTGATGAGTTAGCAACAGGATGGAACCATGACCCTCCCAAAGAGGTTGATTATAGTCACATAGACCCTCACAATGGAGGCAAAGGCCATTTTTGGTCACTTTCTCTAGCTCTGAGAAGACACCTAATTTTTGTCTGCCGCTAGGAATGGCTTTTCTGTTCCTGGATGTGCTACACTAGCAAGTATGAAAAGGATGTGTTTGTTATGGTAGAGAAATCTGTCAAGATAGAGACTTTTTCTCTAAGGTTATAGTACTAAGGTACTAGTGTGCACAAAATGGGACAAATTAAAACACTACTGTCCCTTTCTAATCCAAAGTTAATCACTTCCTTCAGAGTTGCTTTTGGTAGAGTCCTGTAAGAAAACCACAGCACTCAGCAGACAGCTCTGGAAAATCTCCATCCTTAAATGCCTTCAACCTGATCAAGTGGCAAAAGGAACTTGCATCTTTCAAATTATAGAGCCAAATTATATTTATAAGACTACTTTAGATTCAGAAAGGATGAAACAGAAACAACTGCTCAGGCAAGAACCTTAGAAACCATTTTATTTTGTTGAAGTACTGATGCATCAGGCTTAAGGTTTGTATGATCTAATCCTGTCTTGTTGATTCTTTTTCATCCTTTCCATAAATACACTCTAGCAGGCTTACAGACCTTTGTATGCATCAAAAACTCAATCCAGTTTCCATTGATTGTGGCAGGAGTATCACAGAATCCATAAACTACAGTACCTGACATGCATGCAGTTGTTAGTTAATGCCAACTTTAGTAAGAGACATACCTGTCTGACCTTACATATATATTTATATATTTCTTTTTAAGAAAGCAAATATTTATTTAGCAACTAAATTATATTAAAATAATAGAATTCTATTATTAATTTAATTCTATTAAGTTGTTGAACAAAGACTTTCAAATGAATCTGCAAAATAAAACATAGGCAAGTTAAGTTAAAATTGAATACAATTCTGGTTTTGATCACTGTAGCTCCTGTGAAAATCTGCATCTAAATAAATGAATTACAGGGTCTTGATTTACTCCCTGCTGAAATCAGCCACAGATTTTGCACTGACTTCAGTGGACATTGGTCTGGATGTTATGGTAACTGGGCTTTTTCCCAGAGGTTATAGGCCTGAAAACTAGGTGCCTTAGAGCAATGTCAATATCACACTGGTGATGTAAAACATTTATTGTTTGTACAAATACTTTGATTTCTCCAAGTGCAAGTGCTTAAAGAAAAGTATGGGTATCATTGGGAGTTAGAGCCACAGCACTCATTCCCAATACAGTGTGCTGAAAAATGTGTAGCCTTTGGGTAATGACTTGAAAGAATGTCTGAAGTGGGTTTTTTTGTTATTTTGGGGTGGGGTTTGCTTTGTTTTTATTTTGGTTGGTTGGTTTGGGGTTTTTTTGTTGGATTTTGTTTTGTTTTTTTTTAATCAAGGCAGTATTTGTTGTGTCATTTTTGAGTTCAGAAAACTAACCCACCAGGGAATCCATACTTTACAAATAAAGCAGTGGCAGAATAATTTCAGATTGCATTCCTTTGTCTTTGCACCAATGCTTTTACAATTAAAGTTTTCATTCAGGCTGGATTGAAGGTCTATCTTCTGCCTAGAATTAGAATGTCATCTAAGTGATTGAAAGCTGACTGAAATTTCTCTTAAAAGCTTTTTCAACTCTCACTGGGCACAGGATCTCCCAAGAATTCAGAGATGCATCTGATACCTGTGTTTTGTACAGTTCATAGCTCCTGAATGAACTGTGTACCCTCATTCTCTGTATAACCTTTATTATATTTTACCTCATCCTAGCTCATCTTCATGTTATTCTGATACTCTATTTTGTATATTATCTTGTTTTAGCATATTTTTTTTTATTTGCATGTCAGTGTAAGTAAGCAAATTCAGGCACACTGTATGTGCATGTACAACATCAATGCAGGGCTTAAGATGGCACCAGAAAGGTTTTGGTATCAGTCCCCAGACACAGCTCACCAGAATTCTTCATTTTACTGTAGGAGGGTTTGTTTTTTGGTTGTTTGTTGGTTTTTTTCCCCTACCCTCTTTTACCCATTTGCACTGATTTCCCGTTCCCAATCTCTTCATCCAGATAGCTCACCCAACCATTTTCTTAGTTGTGAGCCCTGTGTTTCCCTCTCCTTTGCTCTCAGGGTCAGCTCCTGACCTCACCAGTCCCATAGACTCCAGCCAAGCTACAACCAGTCTCTAGGGACAGTTAATGCAGCAATTATAGGACTTAAGTTAATACACCTTGAAGTTATAGCTGCAGGCAAGTGTGATCACCCTGGTTCTTGCTGGGTGATACAACAGGCATTTGAAAGACAAAAAAAAGAAAAAAAAGATTTGTTATTCCAATAACCCAGTTTCCTCAAAGCCTGATGTTCTGGAAAGTAATCTCACTTCTTCAGCGGGGGAGGGGGAAATCTACCATAAACATCTGGCCTTTATAATAAGTTTAAATAGTTTAAATTTGACAGTTATATGCAAATTTAAATCAGCCACAGAATGAGAGGAATCAGGCAATTGTAGCAGTAAATGTTGCTGGCAGTTTTGTGCGTAATTCTGTGCTAACCTTATTTATTTTATTTTTTTCCTATGTTTCCCAAAAGAACATTTTCTTTCCTCTGTATCCTTGAGACTAGTCATATTTCTGGTGTCAGCATCCCAAATTAACAATACTAGAGTCTCTCCTGTCACCAGGATGGGAAGGTTTGTGAACACATTGGTGAAAGACCCATAGTAGAACAGAAACTGCAAATTGGCAACTAGTTATTTTTATTTATTTGAGTGGATTTTACGTGTCACCTGGAGACTATTTAGAAGATTATTTGCCTGGGCTAACATTGTGTTTAAAAATAGCACTTGTATAGTGCCAACTCATTTTAGAATTGGGTACAAATATTGAGACAAAAACCCAGCTGTTACTGCTTTTGCTGCTCATTTGAGGTGTCAGATCAGAGCTCTACTGCTGTATGTCAGTGAATGAGGCCCCTTGTGAGATCATTATGTTTTCTAACAGTTGAGAGTAATGGATTAATCAGTGCAGCATCAGTTGCTTTCATTATATGCCCATATGATAGTTGTGAGCTTTAACTTAAACAGTCTATGGGGAGATGAAAGGATTGAGTTCAAGAGGCATGCAGGACTCACCAAAATTCTGAGGAGATCCAGTTGAATTTTGGACCTTGCTTAAGGAGAATGCCTTGAAAGGCAAAGGTGACAACTGTGCTTAGTGCTGAGGGGTTGAGTGCCCAAGACATTTTGCTTTTTCACCAGAGGCCATGAGAAGCAGTAAATATTTAATTTAATTCAAATTCCTCTGACCTGCGTGAAAAATAGCTCTTTATAGCTATTGAAAATATAACTCCTTTTACCCTGCAATTGCAAAGTTAATTACAGACATTAATTATGGCAGGGTATAAAATTCAAATCTTGGTTCTATTACTAAAATGTATATTTAGATTCACTTTTTGGATTGGTGAAATACCTCTGCTGTTGGTTATATTAGATGGGTACCTAAGGGGTGAAAGGGATGTGAAGTTGTCATCTGTTGTTCTACCAAAGGGCAGGACCATGGAGTCCCATGCCACTTCTCACAGGAATTTGTTTAGTTCTTTGTTACAGGCTTCCGCTGCTGGTGGCTGCACACTCTTAACAGCTCTTTTCTGCGTATTTTTTCTGGTTTGTAGGAAACATTTCCCCGATATCTAAGCAAAACTCTCTTTTCTGAAATTTAAACCTAAATTTTAACTGCTTTAATTAACCCTCTGAATGCAAGAAACAGGTAATCTCTTTCCCTTTGCAATGGCTTTTTATGTTGTTGGAGAGAGGTTTAAGTGATACGAATTTGCTAATGTAGATGTCTAAGCTTCTATCACTGTTAGTATTAATTTTTTCTGGTAATACAGTCACCCAAATATATTTTTCATCTCTAGTATTTCTGAGAGACCCCAAGATCCTCCCCTTTACATGCATAAATACTGATGGAGATATTAAATGTTGCATGGATTCAACAGTGTAAAAAAAAAAATCCTTCATAAATTTTATTTACCAATGTTTGGAGAGTTGTTGTTTACCAACAACTTGGAGAAGTTGCCTTTCTGTAGCTGTCAGGCCTGAACTGTTGTGTTCCCATCTGAACTCCACTGACAACTTTGATTGAGCTGCAGAATCTGGTTTTGCACCAGTTCACCTACTTCTGAACAGAAATAACATTATCAAGAGAACTGTTTACGTGAGAGGCCTAATCATGCTTGGAGATGCCTGGGTTAAGTCTTAATAAATTTTCTGGTCTCATTTACTGGATGTATAGTTGCACTGGGGATAGGAAACCTGGAAAGCATGACAGTCATGGGAGAAGCAGTAATCAGGGAGTATGACGGTAATTGACTCTTGGGAATGTTACAAGGCTGCAGATGCACCATTTGTAGCTATCCGTCGCATGCACATAGATAATAATCTTGCATTAGGCCCAATTACATGGTGTTATGGACACACAACACACGGATTACATACACAGCCAACCAGCAGCCTGTGATAAAGCCCTGCTGTAATTGGAGGAGACAGAAGGAAATGTTCAACTTGTTCGTGCTACCAGTGCTGCGCTGCCTGACACGGCTGCTCCCTACCAGCCTCAACCCTTTGCTTTTCTGCTCCATTTCAAAGTCTCACTTTCAAAACAGAGGTTTGTCATGGAGTTCAGCACCTTCCTCTTTCCACAGTGTATTGAGAGAGTTTGAGCAGGAAGAGGGAAAAGAAGATCACTGTTTAAGGTTGAATTGAACCCACAGACACACAGGAACATGTACTGCCAGATGAGGATGGTTGTTTGCAGAGTTTCCACTGCCAGATCCTATATCCTGTAGAAGCCTGTAAAATATCTCTACTGCCCAAATGTAAAAGTCATTCAAACCTAGAAATACAATAAATCAATTGATGTCTTTTCTAAGATCTCTTTCTCCATTTACCTATCAAGAAATAGGTCTAAATATTTTTTTTCTGATTGAGAGTTTTGCAAATGCAGCAGTGTCCTGTGATGAGCCAGATGTGACACAAAAAGCAACCTGGAATGTATCAAAAACCTGAATGGCCAGCACAAGCACAGCTTCCAGTAACTATGGTAGATGCTTATCAAGGCTTGGGGAAAAGCATTAATCAAAAATTTAATCTGCCATATAACTTCTCAATTTGATTAGCTGTTTGCACCAATCAACTGCAGAACTGGAACGTGAAAGAAAATCAGGCTCTGTTACTGTCAAAACCAAAGGATGTCTTCAACATATGACAAAATCTCCCCTTCCTTTATATTTTAACCTGTTGAGATTGTCGGTGTTGTGCTGATGCACAGCTCGTAATCTGTTCGTGTTATGAAAACACCTTGTTCTTAGAAAAGCGGACGTTTACCTAGTGCCTTTTCCTTTTGCCAATGATAAAATAGGATACCATCACTTTTTTTTTTAAGCTGGACTGTAGCAGGTGGTATTGTCATTAAACAGTGTTCTACATCTAGCAAAAAAAACCCAACTCCTTTAAAATGTGACTGGAAAATGCTAAGACAGTTACTGTTTTACAGTGTAATTATTGAAGTACTAATTGAAGACATGAAATGTTAATAGTTTAGACAATGATGTTATATTGAATAACTTTTTCTGGCATTGTTGCCAAAAGTTCCTTTTGGTTCATGTCTGGTACTTCAGTGGAACAGAGCAGGTGGATATATTGTAGTGAAAGTGTTATTACTTCAGATTAATAAACCACCAGGCATTCTGATATTCATTATAATCTCTTAATTGCATCATCAATTGAATTTCAAGTACGAGAAACAAAATGTCTGTGTATTCTAATTTACAGAATTGAGAGTGTTTGACTACTGACCTGGCAGCCTGGGGTTTCAGCTCTCTGAATTAGGCCAGGTAACATGAAAGGATGCTTAGAGTTCCTGAGTTTATAAAATAAAATATTTGTCTTATCAGTAGGGTTCTGAGTTAAAATTAATTTTTTTCCTGAAGTATTTTCTGTAAAAGTTGTGAGATTTTTTCCTAGCATTAGGNTTTTTTACCCTTATCTAGTTCTGAACACCAGCATTCCTATTCAAAGGGTGGAGAAAGGAGTAAAAATTAATGCATAAATATTATTTTAAACACATACCAGTCATTTCTACAGGTTAGTGATTTTAATGTAATTACATTGAGTCTGGAATTAACTCCTTGTTAAGGAACTACAGCAGTGTACATGAATTTGGATCAAGGCAAAAGAGAAGAGAAATGCAGTTAAATTTGTGCAGAAAGTTTGAGTAAGGAGATAATTGTTTTAAAGTTGTGACAGGACTGCAGAGTGAGCATTCTTCCCTTTAAAAACGTTCTGATTAGTGGGGACTATAAATCAGCTTTATTCTTCAGAAGAAGAAGGCAGCTCCATGCATACCTCTAACCAGTTTGGGCAACTAGTAGAGCAGCTCCTCTGGGGTTGTAAATTGAAGTCAATGGGACTATGACAGTTCATGCTGGTGGAGGATGCACCACCTCAAAGACTGCTGATCCCACGTTATGCATCTTCCAAGTAGTCCTTGGAGGACCCTTAGGTCTGCTGCTGTCTGCTTCTGCTTAGCTTGCAAGATCTAACAAGGATCACGGCCCAAGGTGGGAAGTTTGCTGGCATAAATAGTATTGTCTGTAACCTCAGTTTCCTGATTCAGCAATTTGGTTGTGATTAGTTTACAGGGAGAGGACTTTTAAATGAGAGGACAGTGCTTTTTCAAGGGACAAGGGTATACTGGGTTCTGGAAGAGGTGGTAGGTGTAAGGCTGGGGAGAGCTCAGCAGAATACAAGTTTCCCCATACAATGTGAGAGGAGTCAGAAGGGTTTAGATGATTTCTCTTTCGTACAACTTCCTGGTGTTGCCACATCGGTTTCTGTGGGTTGGAATCTTATTTGGATCAAAATGAGGCTGTGGCCTTGAAACAGTTTAGCAGATGACTGGAGCAAAATTTATTTTTTTCTCTTTCATGTGTTAAAAATGCCACTGTATTGTGTCATTACTCCTGTCAGGACACATACTCTTAAAATAATTGCTGGGAAGGATACCTCTTCTTGTAAACATCCCCATTCACCAGCCAGAGCGTTCCTACTGCAGGGTAGCTGTGTGCGCTGCGCAACCAGAGCAGCAGGATTACATTCATGCAGCTGCAACTCTGCTGTAATGCAGACACCTCATTGTCAATTAGTGCCCTTTGTAGTGTTTGCCCTTCTTTGTTCTGAAATAATTACTGTTACCATAGATGTTTTATTGCCTTCATTGTGGTTAATATTTAAATATCAATGAAATAGTATGCTACCAAGTCATCTGCACCGCAGCTATCTGCTCAAGTTACCCCTGAAATTTGTGTTCAAGGAGTATATTAATTCAGCACCAATTTAGGATTCATAGGAGACTTATGCATTTGTTGGGAAACCTTTGCTTATTGGGGGCAAAACCTGAGCCAGTCTGATCTGCTGTTTCATGAGCAGAAGTACTGTGTAACTGGAATAATACTTTGTCTGTTGAGCAGAAATATTTTAGGAATTTTAAAAATATTTTTGAATCATCTCATCAGACAGTAAAGGCTGACCTTTCCACAGCCAGATGAAAAACTGCACTTGGACATGGGATTGTGTTTTTTACCTCAGCTAGCACAGAAGGAAGCTCACTGTCACGTCCTGTTCTGCTCGAATCCAATCCGTGTCCTTTTGACACCAATAGAAATTCTCCCTTGAATTTCTGTGGCTTCCATTGACCTCTGCTGTGCCATGTGTGACCTATTCAGGCATCAGCTATGTATGTGATCTAATTTTTGAGAGCTGACTTTACATGTGGCATTTATTTATCGGTGTACACTTAAAATATTCAAGTGCATAGCTTGTTTTTATGTAACAGGCAGCTGGGACAGAGGGCGAACTATATGTTTACAGGAAAAAACATGGTGGTGCAATTAGAAATTCTATTTGTGGCCTCTCTTTGAACTTCCCAACATGCATGTGCAGATGGAAATAGCAGATAAATACGGGTATTGAGGGGTGGTTATGTTGATGAGTATACATATGAACCTTTGTAAGAGGTTTTGTTCCCTTTCTGAAACTGTTTACATGCTTGTTTTGGCTAACTGTCCACAAAGGACCTTGGGTGACATCACTGGCTGAATAATGTACTCAAGCAGTAGCAATCATATGACAGAGCTTCATTTTTGCACTATGTAAACTGCTACAGCGAGACATTTGTGTTGTCATCATGACATCAGCAGGAACTCCAAGGTAGAACTTTTCAGCCCTGTAACTGTACTGTGATACTCACTGTGTTCACTTCCAGTACTGAAGCTGCAGCAAAGCAGTGGCATGTGCAGATGGTGATGGACACCTGCCAAAATGGCACGGGTGCTAGATGTAAGGGCTTACTTACAGGGTTACTTCTGAAGCTGACAGTATTTTCCTCTTCCTGTTATCCAGTTTAATTACAACAGACTGGTTTTGAGTCTTTGTTTATTGAGAAAGTGAGTACACAAACCTGTAATTGTATGCACCTGCTGATCCCAATACTTAGCTATTTGTCCGGTTCTGGGCCACATCAAGTCTCACAGAGGATCTGGAATGAATCCCATACGTTATACTATAAGCCATGGTGCGCTAAGGCTTACAGCTCTTAACCAGTTCTCACCTGAATATGTGTGACTTTACTGACACAGATCTCTGGCAACAGACCTCACATGCTGATTCCAGATCTCCTAAATTTTGCTTTTGCTGACAGCAGTGACTCTGCTCACAGATTTGGAAAGGAAGGGTGATTTTGCTCTGTTGGTGCAGTTTGCTGTCAGGAGTATGTCAGCCCTCAAACTGGCTCCAGACCCACAGTGCATCCATCTGGTGCAGCACTCTGTTGAAATACCAGCTACAATCATCCTGACAAAGTGGTCCTGCTGGGATGCAATGCAGCAGCAACACAAACATCAGATCCTGATCACACAGCTCTCCTAAGTGTGCCTCCTTGTAATGTGTTGCCCTGCTCCCTCCTGGCTTTGCCAGTATGTGCATGTGCCTTCCTGTGCACCAGAAAAAGTCTTAATAGGGCATAATCTAATTTAGCTTAAACCTGCTGATATTGTAGATGATGGGGAAGGGTACCGTGCTTTTAGGTTGCTTCAGCGAGTGTCTTCCTCAACACATCCCCAAATGCACAATAGCACTGTCTTCTCCTAAAGTGGTCCTGATGCAGAGGCTTCCTGCCCTGCTGCTGTGAACAGCACACATTTCAAATAGGCAGCATTAGCCAGAACCAGCCACACAGGGACATGGAGTTGACATGGGTCCCATCAATTCACTTTCAAGCAGGGTTACTACACTTGCAGATTTTGTGCAGTTGGAGCATGGCAATTATGTCCTTTTGGAGTGGTTACCATTTCCTGTGCCATCTTGATAAACTTTATAGCTTCTAATTTGCTGGAGAGTCATTGATATAATTAGGAGCTACATCAATGGGAGCAGCACACTCAGCTGATGATAATCAAATCAGTTCATTTTTCATAAGGAGCACAAAGGGGGTCCCTTCTAGCAGCTGAGAGAGTTTTCTGCTGAAGCCCTGCTTTGAAATCCTTACCTGCCTGGGTCATGACATGTTCTATTATGGTCTGTTCCACTGCCCATATATTTTTCATAAGGAGACAGAAGAAAGGGTACTCATCCATCCATGTGTTTTCCAAATGGGCGTTGGAGCTGTCTGTCCATGTAAGCTGGCTGTGTTAACAAGCCTGTGAGAGTTAACAGCTCTCTTGTTGTGTGGAGCAAGTGCTTTAAATGTGAAACTTTCATGTTTTGGTGTGCCAGTTTGATGTTCCTCCACTCAAGCTGCACCAGCTTTTCAAACAAAGTGACTGTTTAACCAAAAGCTCTGGTTCTGTTCCAGTAGTTGATAAAAAAAAAACCATCCCCTGTACTCTCGGTACTCCAAGGTGGTAAAATAGTAACCTGCATCTCTTAAGTAGCTGTTGGTTGCCTGGCCTGAGCAATGTCTTTCATGATACATAGCAAGTTATCTGTATGTCTTACTGCTCACAGCCTGGCAGATTACCAAGAGTTTTAGCAGCTTGCTACTGTGAAATAGAGCATTGAGGAAGAAACTTAAATAATTGATCAATCTACTATTCACTTACCTCTTTTTTTCCTCTCTCTCCTAACAGTACTCTCAACAACAACAACATCACCCGCATTCCTGTTACCAGTTTCAATCACATGCCAAAGATCAGGACTCTGTGAGTAATATTTTTTAACATTACAATGGTAATGATGATGGTTTAAGTTAACTCTTTGGCTGTTTGTCATCTTATTCCAGCCTCAATTCACCTTGCTCTCTTGAGGAACATGATCAGTGAACAAGCTCGAACCTGTGAGGGCCACGGCCTGACCCCAGGGACCCCCAACAGGGGTTGTAGCTCAGGCCCCTTTGTTGGGATGGGGACAGCTGGGGCTAGACTGGCACAGCAGCCTGTTGGTGGGAACCAGCTCAAATGGGACCCATGGCCAAGCAGAGCTGGAAACCTGCACTGCTATGGTATCACTGAGGCTGGGGCTGAGAGCTCCAGGCTCTGCCATTTTGAGGTTGTGGCCTAGGGCAGGGCTGAGGGAGCGCTAGGAGCTCCTGTTGAGGCCGCACAGGGCTGGGAGCATGCCTGGTGCCATCAGGAGCCTGATGAGTTCTCCAGGTTTACCTATGGTTAAGTCAGATACAGTTTTACCAATAAGAGTCTGTATTTGCCTGGAAAAGAAACTGTTTGGGGTTGGGTTTTTTTCCCATGGGAAAATCCATGTGAAATTTGTTCCAGTCATCAGAATTGTGAAACTGGCTCAGACAGATCGAGGTATTTAGCTTTGTTAATATCTTGTGTTTAAATCCTGTTTCTTCTTTTCAAATTCAGAATGCAAATTTCTGAAGCAAGGAAATTTTTAAGAACTTGGAAAGAAACTGCTTTCCCAAATACTTCCTGAAACAAAATGTCACTGATTCTGCTGTTTGTTTTTTTCTTTTTTATTAGTGCTTCTCCTACATCAAATCCATTTTTCTGTAGGTGAGCACTGTGCAATTGGAAAAACTATGATAGGCATTGGTAGATCAAATACAGTGGTTGTGAATTTAAAAAAAAAAAAGTTCATTTTTATAATTTAGTCATAGCCTACTAAAACCATTATTTAACTTAATTAAATTAGTCCTTTAAATTCCTTTAGGAAGTACACCAATTCAGAAGAATTTTTTTTCCTCCAAAATCTCAAGATGAATTTAGTTGTAGAAGCAAAGAAAGGATAACAGAAGCTAGCCTGAAAATTTTCTGTGATGTTGAAAAGATAAAATGCTATGTGAGTGTGTAAAATCATATTAAATAATTTAACAGAACTAAAGAGAAATGGCCCTTCCTCATGTCCACCTATGTAAGATAGCTTCTAATTTAAATTTACATTCTTTGTTAAACAGTGATGTTCATAGATCTTCATGTAAGTAATTAAATGGAAATTAGATGATTGTCTTTTAGAAGAGAGTACATGAAGAAGATAAAGGTGTAGGGATCAGGTTCCTGGAGTTTTGCCTTTTCTCATTCATTCACAGTAGTCCAGAACATTAGCCTGGCTTCTTCAGATTAGTCAGTCTTGCCTGTTACCAGAGTCCAATGCCTTCTGTCATTTTCCTTTTAGTTTAATTTCGGAGATGGCTTTGTATATAGCTCCCTGGAGACATACACTGACTAATCCCCCTCTACTGTAATTAAGGGGGGAAAAAAAAAAGAAGGGGGGAAAAAAAAAGGAAAAAAAAAAAGGGAAGGAAGTCATAAATAGGATTTATAAAGGGAAGATTTTATATTGAATTCTGAGAGCCACATTTTATAGAACAGGAATGCTGACCCACTCTAAAAGGATTTGCTGGAAATTTAATTTAGGGGCTATGGCTAAAAGGGCACCTTTGCAAACTTGCATTCATATTCATTCACCTCTTGTTCTGAAAAGGTAGTTTCATCAATATCTGGTAGCATCTTTTGGTCTCCAAAGACTGCCAAATAACATGTACTCTTCCAAGCAGTTCAATATAGAAATTAAATATCCTACACAGACAAGTGGAAATACTGTAAAATTGTTTACTTTTCTATATTTCCTTTCATCTGTTTCAACACAGGCAGACAAGTTATCAAATAGCAATTAATGTAAGATAAATACAGGATTCAAATAGCATTTCTGAATTTCTTCTGCTGCTCCTTCACGTTAAAAATACTTATATACCCAAGTCACCTTAACACTTTTCACGATTAATACTTAGTTAATTATAATAATAATTAGTAACAAAAGATGTTTGCATAGCTATATATTAGTCAATGTTTTCTTAATATCTGCAGAATTTAGGCTAATACTGGTTTGATTTCAGCAAGTTGTATGTAAATGGATAGTAATAACCTAACAAGTAATGTATAAAACTCATCTGGGTTTGCTCTCCTATTTAAAGATTTATATAAAGGTACTATTTGGAGGACAATGATGGTGATATTCTCTCTAGTTTCCTTTATTTCACTTGATAACCTATTTCTCCCACATTAATATGCAACCTCATTTAACAGTTTGCATGAAAGGAGGAAGCTGTCTGAGGCGTAATGGCTGGATAAGACCTTCATTTAATCTTTTATTTAGTATTAATCTAACATTTAATCTCTTGGGTGTTGATGAAAATTGAATCCAAATGGATCATGAATAATGTTCATTACAGTTTGGTGGTTCTACTGTTTCCTGAAAAAATTATCCTCAGTTTGTACACCTTCTCAAAGTGCATCACACTTCCACGTGCTTGCTTTCAGACACCCTAGCATAGCATCCACCC
Source organism: Eubucco bourcierii (assembly GCA_013396675.1). NCBI lineage: Eukaryota > Metazoa > Chordata > Aves > Piciformes > Ramphastidae > Eubucco > Eubucco bourcierii. The sequence goes on along the minus strand of VWZE01009149.1, from coordinate 1,573,624 downwards.
TCTGAATGTTGCTGGGTTAGGAACAAGCCCTGTTTCCCATACAGCTGAGGTCCAGTGCACTGTGGAAAGTTTTCCCTCTGTGTCTCTCTTACTCACTAGTGAGATCCATTAGCAGGACATTTGAGGCTGCTTGTGCCTCAGCTGCATCTGTTGTGATAGTTCTATGGATAAATAGCTTTTCTTCGTGGCTTTCAAAACAATCTTCTCATTTAAGGACCGAGAAGATAAAGAGCATGTTCAGCTTGAAGATGACCTCTCAGGGGAAATTGGGGGGGGGGGGGGGGATAATTGAA
>VWZE01009149.1:1553807-1572899 GCA_013396675.1 Eubucco bourcierii | reverse complement strand
TCTTTATGTTCACAAAAAAATGGCATATTATACATTCAAAGTACTGTGAAAAGTCTTTTTTATGGCTGTATTCATTGATATAATTACCAAAAAGTACATTCTAATAGGCTGTTTTGTTAGACTTGATAGGCTGGCTAAGTGGTCTCTTCTCCAAAGCAAACTGTGGAATAGCTGCACAAAAAGCCTTTAACAAATAAGACAAGGTAGGGCTGAGGTGGGTGAGCTGGCAAAGAAGTGGCAATATACACTACTAAAAGAACTGGCTGTAGGAGTTCAGTGAGAAAACCAAACCAAAACCAAACACAACCAACCACCAACAACAAAAAAACAAACCACCAACAACAACAAAACAAACCACCAACAAACCAGCAATGCACAGCACTGAAAAGCAGCCTCTTTTTGTTAAATTCTGGTTTCATCGCTCCCGCCCCCATACTAGGATGCAGGGAATAGCATGGGATGAGCTTTCAGTTCCTGAAGGAAGATTGCTCTGGTAGGAAGAGATAGTTTGAGGATTTAACTTAAATGCTTGCTCTGTAAGTTAGAAAAAGACTTACTTTACTATTTTGGACCAGATAATATTTGTTCTCTTTTCTGTGTAAATATTTTTATTTATTCTTTCAGTCATCAAAAAGTGTTCCAGGCAAATTTCCAGGCAGTTAAGTCAGATTTCTATTATGATGTTGTGTCCTTATAACTGCAATGTCAATTAGATAGCTTCATTATCCCTAAACACAAGGTCTTCTAGGCATCACTCTAAACCAATTGTATTTCACAGTGCGTTTTCTGTCTTTACAGGATAAGCTCTTAGCTCCAGATTTGTAGTCTTTTACTGTGACTGCCCACTCCAGACATACAAATCTGGGGACTGTCAGTCTGGACACCACTGCTGAGCTGTGCTATTACTGTGCAATATGAAGATCTCACAGATAGACAGTTAATTTTTTTGGTGGAAGGGCAAGGCTAAAACCTGTGCACAGCGATTGTGTGGGGTTCTTTAATGTCTCTAATATTAGTGAATAATGATTTGTCTAACCATTTCTGACAAGTTTTTTCATTCTGTTTTATGATTTCAGTTTTGATATAACACTGCAAATGTGTGACTCGTTACAAGGAATGAAATAATTAATGTCCTGGGCTTTTGTATTGACCTAAAATTTGGTAGCTATTAAAGTGACCAGATTTCACTCCCTGAATACATCATCATTTTGCAGACCTCCCCCACCACAATGTGATAGTATTTCTGGAAGACTCTAGTCTCATGAAGCAGGCTGGGAAGGGAGCTGTCTGGTTAGATCTTCTATCACAAAGAACAACCTCAACATTGCTGTGTGGCATGACCCTGTCATGGTCCCCTTTTTTATCATGAGTTGAAAATTCCTGTCTAGAACCTCCGTATGTGTGTTACATTGCTACAGAAAGGAAGAACATGGGTGCAGGCAGCACAGGAACACAGAAGGTAGTAATAGTCTCTGCTGTGTGAGGTTTCTCCCTCCCTCCAAAAGAGGTAAGAACCACCTGTCCTCCTGTATTTCGCCCTGGTCCTCATGTTTATACAAACAGTGCTTTGGATTCACTCAGAGAGTCACATTCATGCAGTTATTTCTGAAATAAACCACAGACAAATCAATTGCTTGGAGGAATCTTAAATTTGGCATGTCCTTTTTCTCTAGAACAGCCAGGTCATGACTACCTGTAGGCGGGCAGTTATTTACCTTCACACTCCCGAGACGACATAAATAACAGCAGTGGCTTACATGTGGATGTTTATATATTATGTGGCAATGCAGACAGTCAAGAGCTGACTCAGCTGTAACTAATAACCTGCAGTGATCCTGTAAACGGTAGTGGAGAGCCAGACAAATTCGTGCTCTGCTGCTCTGGTTTGTGTCTTAAGTGTGAAAAAACTGCTAATAACTTGAGGATTATTCTGTCTTTTGTAGGCGACTCCACTCCAATGTCCTGCACTGCGACTGCCACCTGGCCTGGCTCTCTGACTGGCTGCGGCAGAGGCGCACGATTGGGCAGTTCACCTTCTGCCTGGCGCCTGTCAACCTGCGGGGCTTTCTGGTGGCTGAGGTTCAGAAGAAGGACTTTGTCTGCTCTGGTAATGATGACAATTATTCATTTATATATCAACTGATGGTTTTAGAATGACATTCAAAAGGTGCTCCAAGGACTGGAACACCTCTGTTATGAGGATAGGCTGAGGGAGCTGAGGTTGTGCAGCCTAGAGAACAAGAAGATTCCAGGGGGACCTTATAGCTGCCTTCCAATACCTGAAGGGATCCTAAAGGAAGACTTGAGGAGGACTTTGTATAAGGTGTCTAGCAGCAGGATAAGGGGAGTGTTTTGAAACTGAGGGAGGGTAGGTTTAGACCGGATCTTTGGAAGTTCTTCATTACAAGGGTGGTGAGATGCTGGAATAGGCTCCCCAGGGAGGTTGTGGATGTCTCCTCCCTGGAGGTGTTCAGAGCCCAGCTGGATAAGGCCTTGAGAAGTCAAGTCTAACTGAGAGGTGTCTCTGCCCACAGCAGGGAGTTTGGAGCAGTTTACCTCTGAGGTCCTTTCCAACCTAAACCATTCTATGGTTTACAGGAAAACATGAGTGAAAAATTACTCTGTTATTTGAATGTCATTCGGTAGCAGCGTTGTTTGCTTTTGTCATTGCTAAACTGCATAAGAGTAGATCAAATTGTTAATTTTTTCAGCTTTATAAAAATTATTAGATTCCAGTTAACATTTCAGTTCTCAAATTATTTTTCATACTATAGCACTGCCAGTGATATCAACATAAGAAATCAATTAAGTGTGGATAATTTGGTATTTCTCAAGGGAAGCTGACTGGAATACAAAAGAAAGGAAACAGAAAATGCTAATCTGAGTCTCTTGATAAATGGTTGGACTGGAGAACATGAGAACCAGATTTTATTCCAGGGACTGAAACAGGATTCTTAGGGAGCCAGTGCACTTCACTGTTCCACAAGTTTCCACACTGATGAATGAGGCAAATGATACATGGCCAACTCACAAACCATGTGTCTGCATATTTGCCCTATTCATCAAGTCTCTGGAACTGCTCTTGGCTCTTTTGTGATAGAAAACCATTTTCTTAAGATGGGAAAAGATAGAGAGGGGGAAATATGGATAATAATTGGAAATTAAACCTATGAATTTGGCTAAAAGGAAGAGATCTGGCAGAGGAGAGGCAGGACAGTGTGTATGCTGTGGCAGGGGTGAGGGGGGAAAGGAGATACCAGACACAAGTTTCAAGATAGCTTTTCAGGCCAAGGGAACTTGTTATGAAGCCAGTGCAAGTCCTAACCTTGATGGACTGTGAGTCTTGCAGTAGTGTTCTTTATCTCTCACAACTTGTGAGTGCTGCAGCCTTACCCTGTTGGTGCATGGGCTGACTGATGGAATACACTACGAGTGCTTGTGCTAGAAATGTTTTTAGCGATGCCTTGTTTCTATAGTTTCATTTATATGTCACAAAGAAAGAAAAAAACTATTGTACTTAGAGAAGAGGACCTTGATCCCCTTAACTGCATCGTGGATGATGAATTAGTACGCAGCCCTGGAGGTGTGCAAGAACTGTTATGAGCTCATGGAAGATGAAGCTGAGCACCAGTGATCTTTCTGATATGATTTACAAGAGTACTGTGCAGTTTCTGTGCAGTCATGGAGATTTGACGATGCCCAGAATATCCGATAAATTACATCAAAAGTTTAACAAAGAGAAAAATGTGAAAATCTAACAGACTGAAGAGAGGAAGGATAAAAGAAATGAGTAAATGAATTAAGCTATTAGCAGGATCTAATTTTACCAAAGAGGTAACCAGAGCATTTTTTCCTTATGAAATGAAGTTTCAGACGGGGCATGAGTTCAGCTATTTGAATTTATGATACAGGGAAGTAAAGGGAGAAGTTGTTTAAATCAGAAGAGATAATAATGGCTGCATGGTGAATATATTGTGGACAGAACTCTTCTAAATGAAGTTTTCCATGCAGACTATGACTTCAAAAGAGGGGTGGTTAGCAGACACTTGTCGAACCAACAACATATGAGAAAACTCTCAACATAGGCCTGCATTTTTCAAAGCATGAATTAATTTTTAAAAAAAAAGGACAGAAGCTTCCAGTGAGACAGCTCATCAACAGTATCTCTTCATCCTCATTTGAGAAATGAAATATACCATAACCAAAATGCATTGGAGGAGCTCATTTTAGTGGAAGATTTAGCAGAGAGCTCAGCTTAGTATGTCCTACTTTGACAAAAACCTACATGGACAGCTAGTTTAAAGAGGATATAAATCTTCCCCATTTCTTATTACAGTTCTTATTCCTGGTTTTACAGCATAATTTGATTGTGTTTGACTATGAAGTCAAACTAGGACAGGAGGTGAGTAGCAAACTGAACTTGTCCCTCTGCAAAGGAATTTTACACAATTTAAGATTGAATGAATCACTGTTACTAGCCTCAAGCTGGCAGTGAAAACTGCTTTTGCATCATAGTTATGAAGAGGTGAAATACAGTGTAGTGAACTACTCTAAGTACAGACTCAGCATTTCAGGCACTAATTTTTTTATGTCAGTGGGAATATCACCACAGCAAAAGAACACTCAGTTTTTCCTCTACTGTGAAATGGGATTAATCAGAGCACTCTAGTTCAAAACTAGTCCTGTTGCATTCATCAAAACAGAAAAGGTAGAATCAAAGAATTTGGGAAAGGAAGAAAAGCGTCCTTGAAAAATTTTTGGTTATTCATTGAAGCCTTTGCAAAAATAGAAGAGTTTTATATTGTTATGACAAACATTCTTTTGGAAACGAATTTGGAATGGTACATGCAAAGGAATGATCAGCGGGCTGGAGAACCAGCCCTGTGGGGACAGACTGGGAGCTGGGGCTGTTCACTTTCCAGGAAAGGTGGTTCTGAGAGACCTTAGAGCAACCTTCCAGTACCTGAAGGGGGCCTATAAGAAAACTAGAAAGGGACTTTTTGCAAGGGCTTGTATTGATAAGAAGACTGCCACATTGCTGTGACAAGAGAAAACAGACTTCATGTCAATTGAAATAATCCCTGCTCTCTGATCCTTTGGGACTATTTATTTTTACATTCCCTTAGCTGGTAGAGAAGCATCTGGGGTTGCTGGCTTATGCTTGGTACCTCTTAGAGCCTTCCAGTCTTTGCTTGGATCAAACCCAACTTCCTTCCCATGTTCAGATGTTTCACTGCTGAACTGACTTCTATTTTTCAAACACGCAGACTCTCTCCCTGCCTGTTTCTCTCTTGTCCTCTTCTGACCTCCTTAGGATAGTAATTTTGTTTCATTTTCGTCTTATGCAAGTTTTATTATGGGTCTCCAAATTTTCTTCTATCCGCTCTTTACTTATGGAAGCTGAAATTAATCCGCATATTGATCCATTATGTCAAGTAATATTTTGTGTTCTCATCTCTATTAGTGGGGCTGTAGAGCTTTACAAACTAAATCAGTGGGCTCATGAAGTTACACAATCAGCATCACCTTGGTCTTTTCAGTGCTTTCTGCAGGACCCACTGAGGGACCCCACTGGGATTCTTTTACAATGGTGAATCATTCTTATTTGCCTAAGCATACACATGAGAAAATAAACACACATCTGAGCTACACATCTAAGAATAAAGCATTGGGAGCATCCTATCTTATACCTTGATGTGTAGCATGCTTCAACCACTGTTGCTCTCAGCTATCCGCTGTCAGAACAGTTCACATGTCATCAGTTCTCAACGGATGCTTGCAGAGGAGACTGTCTAGAGGATAAGCAGGCAGACACGACACGGATTTCAGTGGGTGGGGGAGGAAGCCGACTTCTCCTGTGCACTTGCTGCCAATTCTGAGACAGTGTCAGCACTTGGTGTTGACTCTGAGAGTGCAGCCTGATATGGATTTGTTATAGTTTTGGTCGGTAGCTTGAGCTATTTTACAGTGTGCAGGGTTTATGATAGAGTCTAAAGATTGGATAAGATTTTTTAGACTAGACGAGTTTGGTATTTCCAACTGGTAAGAAATTCATGCTTTTCTTATGTATGAAGTACCCAATTGTAAAATCTTGACATTAAGAAAATCAAGATGCATAATTTGGATCAAGTAAGTCATAACTCAGTCTGAAATTGATGCAAGAGAGAAGTCATTACCAGAGCCAAGTGTCTAGTGATTTCTAGCTAAATAAACTGATACTGATTTTTAAGAAAATAGTGGATTGATCCAAATCTCAGTTGAAGATCTAGAGTTTCTAGTTCATACAGTGAAACTGCAGCTGAGGTATAATAAAGAGGGAAATATGTTAGCTTCCTGCTGCTTAATGCAGTCTGGAAGCCTTAATGAGGAAGCAGATTTATTTGTATAGGAGAGGTCAAACGTTCTTAAAACATAGCTGTTACTCTTTGGCCCAGAACACAGAGCTCAATAGATTGTCTTGCTCCATTTTTCTTCTAATAATTTTACACCATATTGTTGAGGACACAACCAGCAATGAGTAACTAATAAAGTGGCACTCCTCAAGCTTGGTATCATAATGAGAACATTCAGAAGGTGCCAAAGGAAAAGTGTGTGGGGAGAGGAACTCCCCTCCATCTGCTCCTATTTAGAAGACTCTGCAATAGTCTATCTGAATAACTAGCAGCAGGTCTGCTGCTTTCAACATGGGGCATAGAGGTACTGTCAGCATGGAAGATTGGTGCTCCGTGGAAACTGAAGAGGAGGGAGGACTCTGTGCTAATGATGGAGATTGTGCTAGCGCTGGGCAGTAGCAGTTGCTCCTGAGGAAGCAGAGTGCTTTCTCTTCGATCAGTCCCTCCCAGTTCATGCAGCAAAGGACTGCTGATGGCCCTCGGTTCTCATGGTCAGTGGAAGCTGGATAATTAAAGTGGCAGGAGGAGGTTTTTTCTCTCTCTGTGTGTGTGTATCTGAGTGGTCATTTTCTTCTGTGGGGGACACCCACATTGTACAGCTGTTTTACTGCTTTTGGAAGTGAGATTAACCATTTCACCTCACTTTGACCTCTTTTCTAAAGAGTGAACTCTGACTCATGTTAAACAAACAGCATCTTTTTGTCTGTTAGGTTGGTTCATGCTGTCTGTGACCACCAAGTGCTCTTACAGTGGAGTCAGTGCAGGACTTTTAAAATTGCGCCTGAAGTTTGGTCTCAGAAAATTTTTGCGGAACTGTGGCACGATTTTACAAATTACTCTAGCAGTAACAGTTATGTGGTTTCATACTGTAAGAATTTACTTCTTGAATGGTTTGATTCCCTGTATGGTACTCTCTATTTGGGGGATCACCTTGCACATCTGAGGTATGAATATGTATTTATTAAGGTGCTTAATATTTCTTTAAAGAACCATAGCTGAAATTTGACTTTAAATTACGGTAAACTTACAGGTTTGTCCTAAAATTATGTCCTACCTTTTCAATATAATTAACTTTTTTCCTGGAATTCTCTTTTTCCCAAAACAGTATGTGTAGCTGCTTAATGCTTATTTAATGTTTATTTAATGATGGCAGGTTGGGGTATAATTATTCAGCCACTGAGCTTTTGAACTGTTGCTGTAAGAATGATGACATGGTTAGTTTTGATGGCCAAACTCAGTCGTTTGGTTTGTTACTAGTAAGCTGGTATTACTTTGGTATATGAAAGAAAGGTGTCGTGGTGGTCTGTCCTGCCAGGGGTCACTACCACAGCTTTGTTTTGAGTAAGTTCAGAGAGCAGTGGTTTTAAACAAGAAGGAGCTGTCAAGGTCCAGAGAACAGAGATGAACAGTATCTCTCTCCAGAGGAGCAAGACTGGTTCTTTTAGGTGTCCGTGTTGTGAAATGAAGGTGCAAACGAGACCAAATATCACCAAGAACTATTTATTAAAGGATAAAGTTGAACAAAACCAAGGGAGAGAGGGAGAGGGAACAACGGAGAAAAAGATTAAGAGCAGGGAAGGGAAGAAACAGGGATTATATTACCATCAGCCGCAGATGGGGGCTGATGGTAATATATGTTACCATCAACCGCAGAGAGAGATGTGCCCGGCCCAGGGATGTCCTTCTGTAGAGTGGCTCTTTGGGTTCTCCTCGTGGCGGGGTTCTCCGGCGGTGGTGGTCTAGTGGAAGTGCCCATGGTGCTCCGTTGGTAGGTGCCCCCTCTGCAGGCGTCTCTTATGTCTTTTTATACAGTTTTTAGGCTGGTTGTCCGGGTGCAGCTTCCCAGAAAGTCTTCCTGTGTATTCTCATGCATCTTCGGGGCCCGGCGGCAGCACTGACAGGGCCTCCGCCCCCTCCCTGCACCGCTTACCAGTCCATACCCCAAATATAAGCCTTTCTTCGGGGTAGCTGGTGTGAAGTATTGTGTCCTGGGCGTTGCATTCAAGCCAGGCTGGAATCTCAGAACTTCATCAAGACACTCGATTTAGCATTCCTGAGCTTTTGGGCAGATGTCTGGGCCAAGTCCCGGAAGTCCACGAAGGTGCTGTTTGCCTCCCTTTGCCAGCAATCCGGGCACATCTTTAACAAAGACAATCTTTATCTTTGTTGATTCCATTATGGGAGGGGCAATCAGCTTCTCACTGGAGCAGAACTGGCTGTAAGAGTGCAGCCAAGACTTTTTTCTGTTCAGTACATGTGTGTGATTGGCAACGCATTTATGGATACTCAGTTAATAAGAATAATTTTTAAAAGCGTAGAGCTGCTTATAAAACAACAGGAGACTTCCATAAATGAATAGATGGCAAATACAAAGCTGCATACAGTCATGCAACACACAGAGTACATTTTTGTAGAGCAAGGCAGTCTTGATTCATTACTCCAACCCTTCCTTTCACTGCAGTTTGGTACATCTTTTTCATTCCTCAATATTTGTTTGTAAACCGATTGGTGTTGACTGCTTACAGAACAGCTGTGCTGCTGTGGTGAGTGTTTTTAACAGATAAATTTACTCTGTGGGAATGTTGAGGAAAGTGGTGAACTTGAATCAAATAATGAATATTCATGGCTAGCAAATTTTTGTATACCATGAACTTGACGGTATTAATGTCATCAATCAGAGGCTCAAGTCACTAATCATAAATACTTAATGCGGTGCTCAGCAAAAAGCTGTGGAACAACCATGGATGGAAATACTTGCATAAACCATTTGCTGCATATTCCCGTAGAATAAACCCGTTTTTACAGTATTTTCCCCATTAATGGAATATTTGCCATCTGCATAGAATGTTCACTTTGCAGAAAGTAAGTTGTGATTGACTTGCCCAGAACTCAGTGAAGGACTGTGCACACTAAGTGTATTTTAACACCGAGATGCAAGCACCAATCAGGAGCTGTACATCTTTGTGAGTCTAGTAAAAACTGTAGCTCATGTCATGGTAATTGATTTCAGATGTCCCAGCATTCTAAGAAGTTCCAATGGGTTATTTAATTAAACCACAAAAGGTCATAGTGTATCCACAGATCTGCTCTACTTGAAGTGTTGTTTGTTGATCAATAAATTTATGTCTGCTATACTTAAAATTATTTAAGGTCACTACAGGTTTTTAACTAGTAAACCCTTTCAGATTTATCTTTATATCCATTAATATTTTTTACAAATAACTAACATTTTGATGGTGGAAAGAAACCCTGTAAAGGCAGTTGGAGAGGTGAGGAGGTAATAAAGTACACTACTTACTGTGTTGTAATTGAGTGTCAGTGCAAATGAGATTATTTAGGTTAGTCATTGCAAAATTAATTTTAAATGCCTGTGACATTCAGACTGTTCATTTTTACACCGTAACTATTCTATTCTAATTGAAATATCAGTCTATATGCTGCTCTTAAAAGGCTAGAGGCCAATGAGATGCTTATTTGGAAAGGCACTTTCTCTTTAAACTGCTGGGTCCTAAGTCTCTTCCCTGTCTCTCCTCTCCTCCGACCCTCAGTCTGAGACTGAATACAGTGGTGCAGGCTAATGGCATGACAGATACTAACCACCACAATCACTGAGGGCGGCATTCCATTACATCAGTCACAAAAAGCATAGTAATTGTTAATCTTGTTCCTATCTTTCCACATATTGTTAGTGTTGGTTTTTAAATAGTATAACGTATAATTGAGTTGATGATTTTTATCTCTTGGAGAGAAATACAATTAACTTGGTGAACTAGTGCTGCTGTGTAACAGAGAAAATCTGAACTGACAAGATGACAGACAGTAAAAACTTTAGAAGGGAAGTAATATAAATGCATCTGGCTTGTCTATGGCCGTTTCCTTCTGTTGCACCAACTTGTGCAGGATACAAACAGCAATCCTGATTTTTTTTTTTCTTTTCCTGTGTCTTGTCTTTTGTAGAAATATTGGCCACAAAAGGAAGATTAATTTTTTAGATTTTAAATATCCTTTCTTTGGAGGCTGTATTGCCTTGGGCCCCTTGATCTCTCAGTATGTTTATACTCTGCATTCCTATGAAAATCATACCCAAATTTTAAGAACTTTAAATTCCATAGCCTACTTAGACTTGTTTTCTTGACCAATCCTTACTTTACCAGCTCTTCACAACTATATAAACATTAAACTGATTAAACCCTCCTGGATTTTTTTGTACTTTAATTCTATGGATCTGCTACAGTGCACACAACAGATCCTCACTTAATTGAAGCAGTTAATCCACATCAGATTTGAAGTTCTGCTTATAGCATTATTCAAGAAAACTTTAACAGATGACTGTTTGTGTAAAAGCTAGTGGGGTGTGTGCTGGATGCCAGATGAGTGTTCATGTGTAATACAGTGTTTTGTTCTTTGTAAAGGAGAAATGTAAACAAAAGCATTTTTTAAGTGATAGCAATTTAGGCACAAAGCCTTTTTATTTCATTAGAATTATCAGAAATCTGCAACCTAGATAAAACTTTTGCTCATAAGGAAATTCACCAAGTATAAAGGGCTGTATTCAACACAAAATGTCAGTGAAAAGTGGCAGTATTGGATATTTTGGGGCACTCAGAGCATTAAAACTTACAATGAAAAATAAATTTATGAAAATACTTCTTTTTCCATTCTAAGTGAAATAAGAAAACTGATCACTCATGTGGAAAATAAAGAGCCTACACTAAGACAGCCTCTTCTTTACTTTTCGCTTCTTTCACCATGAGGTGTTACTTTTTCATCCCATTTACTCTAAGAGTAAAGACGTTCTACTACTTGCTTTATTTTGACATCAGGTTACCTCCCTGATATAACTAATTGGTTATTTGTTTCACTTGCTGGCTATAATCTCCACATAAAGTTCCTCTTTCGGATTAGCACATCACAGATAAATAGGTTTTGCTCCACATTTGGGGGAAAATAACAGGACTTAAGTTGTCTTCAGTCAACTACACACCAGGTATTTGTTCAGAGAGAATCTGAAAGGCTTAGCAGACAGCACAAATAATGTTCTGATTTAACTCTTGGCTTCTCCATTCAAGAAAAAATTGCTGGAAATTTCCATGATACTTAAATATTCTAACAATGATGTTTTCACCGTGCTACTGTTGCTCCCTGCTTTTTGTGCAAGCAAAGCTGGTGTTTCTGTCTTTTTCTACTCAGAGCACTTTACGTAATAACCTCCTTCGAAACCATTCCTTTAGTGTAGAGCAATCTGCAATGCTACCTCTCACAAAATGTGGAGGTGACAAGCTGAATTCCACTGCATCGTCTACTGTTGGTTTAGATGCAGTAGAGTAGGGAACAGACTCTTAAAACTCCAACTGGCAATATGTCAGGTTTTTTATGTTGTGCCCTAATGAAAAGGGAATGTATTGCTGCTTCTCTAACCCATGGTGATATATTGAGGTGTTACAACTGTTCAAAATGCATTTTTCTCTCTCTAGAAAGCCTTTTCAGACAACGCATCAGATGTGTGATAATAAAGGGTGTATGGAAGACTTGACCTTGATGCCAACTTTCTTTTTTTCTTCCTAGAAAGCAAGGATTGCTCTGCAGTGTTTCCTCTCAGTTTCTACCTATACCTAAAAGCTTACAATAGCTTGTTTGCACTTCCCTCATTCTTTGTTTTGTTTTGCATCACACCACAAAATGTAGGCAGACAAAACCTGGATGATAGGGTTGTAAGAAGAATCCTCTTCTTCCTATGCTAATCTAACAGAGGCCTATGTGTATTTTGAGGCAGTATAAACTACTTTTGGAAGCAGTCACATTTAAAATGTTACAGAAACTTTGAATTTCATTAACAGCACATCTAGCAGTGCTCTTTGTGGTGGTGATACTTAGAGGTGCCACTGAGTTGTCTTTCTGATGTCGACTGCTGTGTACAAACAGTAACATATGTGAGCTGACGTGGTTGTACATAGTTAAGGGCTAGACCAGAGGGTATGTAGGCATAAAGCAATTGTAAGAATGCTGTCTTGTTAGGCAGTTTTAATTGTCATAGTGTTACTGACTTGAAAAGTGATGCAAATGAATGTTTTTGGACTTCATGTCACCTGCAGTTACAATTTATGAAGGTGTCTGTTGTGAGTCTTTCCCAAGACAAAGCCCAGACATGTACAGCTTTGGGCACACTTTTCCATATTTGCACATGTATTTGTGATTTAACAGTTAGGATGTTTCCAGATTTACAGTAATCCACTGTAATCTAGAAGAATGCCTGGGTTGGGTTTTTTTTTTTCCGGTTTCTATTATGACTTTGTTACTTCTTACTAGCACATTCTCACCTTCACATTGTCTTCTGTGTCTGATCTAAAAGATAGTTCAAATTTAACTCACCATAAATAAGTCAGTAACTGCTACATATTGATAACCTCAATTAGTGTAGTAAAAGCATTTTATGGACGTGTAACTCGGTATGCGTGTGTATATATATAGAGAGACAAATGTTAAGTGTAAGAATCCTAACTGAGTAAAATTACCATAAATGCTAGTTTTAGAACTAGCATTAATGACAGTTAAACTTGAATCTAATGGATTGACTGAAATGTGTGTAGAGCAGTGTCCTCATGCTGAACCTTTGCTCTGTAAATTGCTCTCTGTCTTTCAGAGGAATTTTTAGATTAATGAAGGATTTGAAGGTTTGAACTCAGATTTTTCAAAATTCTTTTTCTGTTTCCATTAACTGCATTGTCTGATCTTGAAAAAACTATCTTTGTATCTGCAGTCTTTATGCCACAGTAGGTTACCTCATTTGAAAATGTAAGTCATCGCTGATGGCAGTCTTCTCTCAGTATGTAGAAATAGCCAAGGAGTGTTTGTGTAGTAGAAACTTCTAGGCAAAGATAACTTTTTAAAATACTCCTTGATCTTAAGGCTTATTTTTTAATCTTTGAATAAATTGATATGGCTGATCATGGAGATGACTAAAGAAGCCTTTCTGAGAGAAAGAGATTTATAGAGTGGAGACTGAGGAAGAATAACAACACAGTAATCTGTTACACGTTTCAACCGCAGTTGATTTTGTAGCACATTATATTCACTGAATCTAAATAAACTATTACCTAATATAGTAAAATGACCTGGAAAACTCAGGCTGATGTATTTTATTGTTAAAATCTCAGGCAACTATTTTTCAAAACTAACATTTAATGTTTTCATTGTCTCAGGTCCCCAGTCTGAACCTCCGTCCTGCAGTGCCAGTTCCATCACTTGCCCTTCTGCCTGCACCTGCAGCAACAATGTAGTGGATTGTCGAGGAAGAGGCTTAACAGAAATACCAGCTAACCTACCAGAGGACATTTGGGAAATGTAAGTGTCATGTAACAACACCATTCTTTTCCATGTCTCCCCGCTTCTAGTCCTGCATGGAAGAAAGGAATGTTTTGAAAACTCTTCTGAGCAGTTACCAGGTATATTGCAGTTGGTCTCTTGGCTCAAACCATCCTTTAATCTAAATTAATGTACTGTTTGAAGTTTCCCTGTCCCAAACAAGATTAAGTTTGGTTCAGATTGCATCTGCATCTCACAAATCTGGGATTACAGTTCTACAGTGAGGTGAAGGAAATGCACAGACTATTTTTAATTGAATTGTGTCTGTGTTAGTTGGTGAATTCCCTGAGGGACAGAGGGATTCTTGTTAATATGACAAGATGTGTTTTTCCCAGTTTTTTAACGCTGCAATCACTTTTTGTGTTGTCAGATCAGATGGTGGTTTTACAGACTCCTTTGTCTTTCCTACCTTTAGGAACTGAAATCATCCTTTTTTTGTGTCCATGACTTCATACTGCTCTGGTGCTGAAATACTGTTACATTAAACTACATTGCTTTTGGTTAGTCCATAGGGAACATAGACCAGTTTTTCTCCTGTTTAGGTGCTTGTCGCACAGGGATTTTTGACATCGAGCCAGCTTTTACAGTCTACGTAGTATGGATTCAAATATTTGGATAGTCACTGGACTCATTCATCTTCTCGTTGCTGTAGCAACGTTTGCTACACAGCAAAATTCACTAGGATAAAGCGCAAGTTGAATTGCTCATGTGTAGCCTGGCCCATTGTGATATGCCGGGAATGTGACAGTTGTAGCCAGTGAAGGCGGTGTGCTCTGTTGTTTGCTGGTGATCTCCTATACACCACCACTCCTCTAAGGCACTTTATCAGTTGCTTTTATAATTTAAAATTCCCCTCACCTTTGTCTGGATTGCTATCTCAGCACAACACATTAGAGGTAGCTTCTGCTTGATTGTGCATCATCGCAAAAAAAAAAAATATTAAAAATGAGGGAAAAAAATAGCTCAGTGGATGCAAAGAACAAACAACATCTTAAAATTAACATTATTGAGAATACATCTAGAGCATGTAAAAGTGTTTACACAAAGTACAGACTCTTATGCAAGCAGTTCTGAATGCCCAATACCTGCTTGCTTGTCTCCTGAGAAAGTTGAGAATGTATTGGTTGTGTTCATCTGCAGTGTGTTGTGCACACAGAATATGCATGTCAGGCTTGGTTTTCTGTGCAGGAAAGTCAGTTAAAATTATTCTGAAAATATAAATGGTTTGGCGTATTAAGAATATTCAATGCTTAGTTCTGGTTTCAGTTCTGTCAGATGGAGTACTGTATTCCAGGAGTGGCTGGAATGGTTCAACAATAAAAAGAGGATGAAATTGGTCCAGACATGCTCAGAAATTGGGGTTGGGCTAGGAGAATAGTAAAGTTTTGGTTTGTAGTGTTGAAAACACAAGCAGAAATCAGATAATTTTGTGGCTTCATGCCAGAGTCATAAGGAGAGCAGGATCTCCTGGAAGACTGTGCTCCAGCGCTCTGCTGACAACAGTGCACCTCCATGTGAGAAAGCAAGTGCAAATGTTCACCTTTGGAGTGATTAAAATAGCACTGAGTATCCATGTTCCAAACTGTTTCCAGTTTGGTTGCTCCAGCCCAAACCTTAGCCCCTGTAACTTGTAGTAAAAACAACTTAGCATATCCATTTAGGAGACCAGCAAGTGAGAGAAGGCTCGGAATGCCTTTAAGTTAGGTAATGATGTAGTGAGTCAAGATGCATATAACTTTTTAAGAAACTTTCATAACCTTGTAGATCCATAGCACACTACATAAAACTCTTGGCACGCCATTTAATGGTTTAGATCAGTCAGACTTCTTGCGTTTTAGGCAGTACTTGAGTCTTTGTAGATAAAATTCTTTTATTGCTCTAATCCTGCACGTATCCTTCGCAATTTGCAGACACTTCAGGTGGGAGTAGTTCTGCAGAGTGTAACTCTCCTGGAGACATTTATCGCTCGCTTTCTGTGGGCATCAGTCCTGTGGAGATTCCATTTGTCTGAAATACATATATTAAGAAATTTCAGTAGTTCTGTTTACAGCGAAGGTGATGAAACACTGGAGCAAGTTGCCCAGACAAGTTGTGATGCCTCATCCTAGGAAACACTCAAGATCAGGTTCATAGATTCACAGGATGTCAGGGGTTGGAAGGGACCCAAAGAGATGGAGTCCAAGCCACTGCCAAAGCAGGACCATACAATCTAGCTCAGGTCACAGAGGAACGCATCCAGATGGGCCTTGAGAGTGTCCAGAGAAGGAGACTCCACAGGCTCTCTGGGGAGCCTGTTCCAGTGTTCTGTGACCCTTACAGTCAAGAAGTTCCCCCTTGTGTTGAGGTGGAACCTCTTGTGCTGCAACTTAAATCCATTGGTCTTTATCCTATCACAGGGAGCATGTGAGCAGAGCACAGACTAAAAAGCCCCAGGTCCCTCAGCCTCTCCTCATCAGGCAGTGCTCCAGTCCCCTAATCATCCTCATAGCCCTCTGATGGACCCTCTCCAGCAGATCCCTGTCCCTCTTAAACTGGGGAGCCCAAAACTGAACATAGTACTCAAGATGAGGTATCACCAGGGCAAAGTAGAGGGGGAGAAGAACCTCCCTTGATCTTCTGCATCTCTTCTTAATAGACCCCAGGATTCCATTGTTCTTCAAGGGCACATTGCTGTCTCATGGATAACTTGTTATCCACCAGGACTCCCAGGTCCCTCTCCAGTTTGGATGGGGCTCTGAGCAACCTAATCTAATCAAAGATGTCCCTGCTCACTTCAGTGGGGATAAGCTAGATGACATTTCAAGGTCCCTTCCCATTCAGAGTGTCTGATGTCACCAAGTGCCATCACATATGGTTTTTCCTATCTACACAAAACAGTATTTTCATTTTGTAAACGTAATGGTACAAACAACAAGATTCATTAACCTTTTGTCCAAGGACAAGGTATTGCATGTTCTCACACAGAGTAAAGGATATAGTCACATCTTTCTGGAAAGGTGGAAGAAACTGCTACAGTGCTTTCCTGGAAAAATCCCGACACAAATTCTTTAGACCAAGATAGCCATCCTGGTTTATGAAGAAGTCTGTCATACTGCACAGAAATTCAGTTTGTTTGAGGCTGCTTCAGGCTTATTCAATATAAAATCCATCCAGAGCTCTGGTTCCAGCTACACAAGGAATAATGATTGTCTTTTGATTTGATATGATAGGCAGAATAATACTTTTTTGCTCTAATGTTATAGCGATGGGGCCAAGTAAATTCTCTCTACGTGCTGCAACCCACATCTTTTGCTCTCACTGTTGTATGGAGATTTATCCCCCATGGTTAGCATTCAGTCCAACTCTTTGTATAAAGGTGCTGCTACCTGAAGACTTCTTTCTGGACTCTCTAATCCTGTGATCTGGTTCTCATCATCTTTGAGAGACATAACTCTTAGTAGAGTTGAGATTGCTCCCATGGAATATGGGGGTACTGGCAAACCCCACACTAGGCTGCCATTACATGAGATCCTGAGGGGTATTACTTGAGATGTTGTATTTTTTTCTTCAGCCGTTCCTGTCTAGCATTGTAACTACTTCTTGTGCTAAAATACATTTCCTCCTATAGATTGTACTCCACTCATAATATTTATGTGATAGTATTAAAATGCTCTGCCTTCTTCTGTTCCACTTGGGGCAATTCCAAGTTCCTTTGTTTGGTTGTTAGTTGCATTCAGTTCCAGCTTTCTTGTATTTCCCCTTAACTGAGTATTTCTTTGTAAATCAGCATGTGTCTGCTAAGAAACCCTGAGTGAGAGCTGCTCCACACACAGCTGTTACACTGACATGCTTATTAGAGGTGACCTACATTTCACTCCCTCTATTGGTATTAATTAAAGATCTTTTACTCAACCTTTCTGCCTTTCTTCATTAACATGGGGAGGCAGAGCCTTCTCTAACAAAGCTACCACCAAGTCCTAAATTTGGGGTTGTTGATAAAAACCTATCACAGAACAGGTGACTTGCTTATGACAGAACATAAAACACATCACATGATACCAATTTTCCTCTACTGCTCACCTCTACCATATGTGACATGGAAGTCTGTTGTGTTACTCTATTGCACCTCTACCCAAGGTGATTATTCTGAAGGTCCTCATTGCAAGACTATTTTTTATTAAGTACCAGAATTTAGGAATGTCAGAAATCTATATCACAATCTTACTTTTTCATAATTTTATTAAGCAGGTAGCTAGAATGCACAGAATGCAATTCATTTTTTTTTATAAAGCTTCTTGTTCAGTAGGGAGCTGACATCAACAGCCAAATTGACTGAGGAAAAAATGAGTTACAAGAAAATTGAAGCCGAGGAATACAGAAAATGTTAGATTCTCTGCCTACAGAGTGGTTCTCTTGTGTTTTTCAGAGGAGAAATGAACAGTGTTTGTTTCAGAGAGACACTTGAGAGTAAGCTTAGAAAAGTTTTGCATGAATACTTGGATCAAAACAAAAGTCATTAAGCACCTGGAGGCATTTACTGAAAAAGAGATACCAAAACAAATATGGCTTGATGGTTTGCTGGTAAATGAACAACACAGTCATTGCGCTACATTGAACAGCATCTGCAATAAAAGAAGTTTGCATTTATTTAGAAAGGCTGAGAGAAAATGTGTGCAACTTAAAGAGGGAACACAGCATGAATGCAGAATGGACTTGACCTTGGAGGGATAGAAGGAGGGAGGCATGACCTACAAACTAGTAGGAGACAAAGTCTCCAGAGAATCTGTTTTTCAGATTAGACTTGATCACAACCTCACAGTTAGTGCCTGTCAGATTGAATGACAGCTCAACCCAAAAAGACAGCAAAGCTAGGATGTAGCAGAGACCTGTTAAATTCAAAGCTACCAGCTGTGCCTGTGACTCACTCCCCTGCAACTTGGAAGGATGTTGTGAGAAACACTCTTGCTACAAAAGTGGATTTCACTGAGTGTGTGATTTGGGCTGTTGCTGGCTCTGAACGCTGGGCTGAACAGATTTGGGATGGTGGATGTGGGGAGGCCTGTGGATGTGGTCTACCTGGACTTCAGCAGGGCCTTTGACGCTGTTCCCCACAGCAAATTGCTGGCTAAGCTGTCAGCTCATGACTTGGATGCCAAGACTGTGCGCTGGGTTAGGAACTGGCTGGAGGGCTGAGCCCAGAGAGTGGTGGTGAATGGTGCCACATCCAGCTGGAGGCCAGGCACTAGCGGTGTCCCCCAGGGATCAGTGCTGGGCCCCATCCTCTTTAACATCTTCATTGATGATCTGGACAAGGGCATCAAGTCAGTCACCAGCAAATTTGCAGATGACACCAAGCTGG